>VMDR010001056.1:0-48758 GCA_007922815.1 Macrotus californicus
GATGGGCCTTTCTGACCCATCGAGGACGAGTGGCAATTTTTCCTCCGCAAGCTTGTTGTGCCCGAGATTCCAGAGCCTTTCTTGTCTTCCAACCAAAAGACCGTTTTCCAAGCCAAGAAAGCAAAGCAGTGCCGAGCACCCACAAGACTCACGGTCCCCTCACCCTGAAGCAGCCCACCTGCAGAGCCGTGGTGAGGCCTCGTAAGCCCCCCGGGGACAGCGCCCCGGGCGGAGGGGCTGCCACCCTGAGACTGGGGTGAGCACTGGGGCTCCTACTCCCCAGTGCGAGCCTATGGGGGTGGGGCCTTTCAAAGCTGCATCCTCTACCTTGCCCCTGGGACCGCCCAAGGCAGGGACGCTGCCACTGGTGGTCAGTCCTGGCCCTGCAGCAGCAGGGGCTGCAGTGGCCATCTGTCTGGTGCCACTGAGGTGACAGGCGAGGAGGGCGTGGAGTCAGGAACCAGGTGCTGGGCCCGACTACCAAGGCCAGGAGGCCTGAAGGAGGGACAAGGCTGAGGGGAACAGAGTCTGAGGCCGTCCTGGGTACAGCTGTGCTACCCTGGTGTCCAGCAGAGGACGCCACGGCCCCGAGCCCCTCAGAGCGAAGGTGGGAGTCCCACCCCAGGGGAAGAGCCCTGACTAGCTGAGACCGTAGGTCCATGGTCATTGCCCTGGGGCCACTAAGCACTGGCTGCTCCTGGGCAGAGGGTACCCTGGCAGGGTCCTCAGGGGCTCCAGGGGCAGCTGGGAACCCGGCCCAGCCAGACCTGGACAGCAATGAAACCACACGCTTCGCAGGCCCATCCTGCATCCCCCTCAAGGTGGAGGTTCCCCCAGCCCTGCTGCACAGAGGAAACCGAGGCTCAGAGGGTAGGGGAGCTGTGAGTGGGGGGGCGGGATGTGAACCTGTGCTTGGAGACTCCGGCATCCTCGGTTTCTCCAGGGCCCCTGGGGGGCTGAAGGGATGCAGACTGAGGGACACGGAAAATAAGGGATGTGGGAGCCTGAGACCAGGTCCCCACTGCCCACTCACCTCCGATTACCTGCCATGTGCCAAAGCCAGGTTCATTCTTCCATCCCCCCAGCCTCCCCAAAAGGAATGTTCAGCGATCCCAGCAGAGCTCTGGGTTCCTGTGGCCACATTTGGCCCGGGGACAAGGAGACGCTTCTAACTTCTGCCCTGCCAGCCGGCCGTGCTGTGTGGCGTGGAGAAATCAGGTGTCTCCCTGGGCCTTCCCAAGAGAAGGAGGGGCAGGGGGTCCTTCCACTAGCCCTGTTCGTCCTGGAAGGAGACACTGCGGTCACAGCTGGTCCTATTGACCTGTCCCACTTGTGCCCACACCGGCAGCCCCACCGGACAGGCCTCTGGCCGGGGCTGGCTTGGGAGCATGGCCCACATGGCGCTCATCCTCGCTGTCAGCCACACAGTGGCTCTGAAGGTCGTCCGGACACCTCGCTCTGGAATGGGGAGGCTGAGTCCAGCCCGGCAGTGGCAGCTGCCGCTGACATCAGCACTGTCCCAGGCGCCTGCCTCCTGGCCCCGCACTGCCCTCAGTCACCAGCCTGAACTCCTCACCCAAACAGCTGCTGCCACCAGGGCCTCCGAGAAGTGCTGACAGGCAGGCCTGTGGGGTGCTCGGAGCCCTGTGTGTCACACCAGGGAGCTGGCCAGCCCCCCACTCTCTCCAAGGTCACACAGCTGAGGGGGCGGTGGGACAGCACAGGCCTGTGTCCTGCCAGGCAGCATCCCTGCAGGTAACCCCCTTCTCTCTGGGATCCACATCCTCATCCAGAAAGTGGGGGCTGCAGCCCCAGCATGGGGGCCTCAACAGGACCCCAACCTGGTGCCTCCACCACTTAGGGTTCCCAGCTGGCAGACAGAACTGGCCCCTACCCCCAAATCCAGGGCCAGCCCTGCCTCTGCACAGCCCTCCCCTCAGAGCCGGCCCGTGGGCTCAGACACCCAGCAGCAGCGGTCAAGCCCTCACTGCCCCTCACACCTGCAGCAGAGGCATGGGGTCCGATTTGCTCCTGGCACCTGCTCCGGACAGCCCCAGGCCAGGCAGCCAGCACTCACCATGGCAACACGGCGGGGGGAGCCGCCCCCACACCCACCCAGGCCACGCTGCCCACACCTCAGCAGCCCCTGGGGAAGAAAGAGCTTCACAGAGTCTTGGAAACCCTGAAGCAGTCTTTGAGACAAGATAGCCTGATCCAATGTTTCAGATGCCCTCCCCGGCAGAGGGTGGGGTGTCTGGGCTGCAGGGGGAAGGGGCCGTCTGCTCCTGCCCACCCCTGAGCGGGAAACAGCACCCCACAGGTGCTTCTGGCACGAGGCTCCCAGGCAGACTCACCCTCCCTACCCCAGCTCTATGGGGACCTGGATGGTCGATGGTGACCTTCCAGCGAAGTGCTCATGGGGACCTCAGACTGCCTGCCAGGCAGCCCCTCCTCCCAGCAAGAGGGGCTGCCTCCTGCCCTGTCCGCCCACAAGGGCTTCTCTGCCCTCTTCCTGTTTAGGGGCGTCTCCCCAATGACCCCTTCACTGCTACAGAATCGGGGAGCCTGGGGGCAGCCCAGGCCAGGTGCTTCCCCGCCAGGACCCCTTTATTCCTGGCCCCTCCTGGCTGGGCAGCAGGAGGCAGAGAACACAGGACCTCAGAGGCTGCAGGGGCCTCAGAGTTGCCCTGCCCCTCTGTCCATGTTTCCAGGGCAGGGGCTGGGTCTCCCAGGGGAAGGGCAGGTCGGGCTCCATGCCAGGCCAGCCCCGAAGCAGGTTACCAACCTGGACCACCCCCACCTTGAGTTCGCACCTCACCCAGCTTGCGCGCGCGCGCGCACGCACGCACACACACACACACACACACACACACACACACACACACACACTCGCACACCCTGCCTCCTCCCTCCAGAGCCGGAAGGAGGCCTCTCAGCCACAGATGGATGCAGTTATGCAGAGGCCGTTTATTAGGGCGGCTCAGCCAGGGGCTGGTGCGGAGGCGGCAGGTCAGTGCCTAGGCGAGGGACAGGCAGGTGCAGGGCTCTCCTGGGTCTGCGCAGGCCAGGTGGCAGCATCAACCTGCAAAACAAGGGCTCCATCAGCTCCCACTGAGAAAGGGGGCCTCGGGCTCGCAGTGACCTGGCTGGGACCAGCAGGGTGGCCGGCATGGGCTCCAGCGCCTGGCTCTTTCCGGCCTGTTACCCTCCGCAGGAGCTGACAGCCAAGAGCCTTCCTGGGAAGCATGGCCACCAGAGCAGCTGCCTGCTCTCCTGGGGCCGGGGACCAGGGGCCAGACCAGGGGCCAGAAGATAGCAAGCCCATCCTTGCTGCCCTTCCCCATGGGCCAACTTTGGGTGTGCCCAAAGGAGACGGGTCCACGTCACAGAGCAGACAGGTCCTGTGGCCAACGGTGCCAGCGTGGACTCTCCCGGCCCTGGTCAATTCCCACCCAGGCGTCACAGCCCCTTGCCCCCACCCTGCTCTCCAGCCCCGCCCAGCCTGTCCTCGCCCCACAGTCCTGCCTGGGCCTGACCCACCAGGGCCCTGGTGGGATGTCGCCCACCCCTCCCCTCATTGTCAGTGCCCCTCAGACTGTCATTTTATCCTCCATCCCTCTGCCCAGGGGCACTGGGCCCCTCCCTCGATGGGGAAACTCAGCTGCCAGGGAGATTCCAGCGCAGACCTGCGGACTCTGGGGCTGCCGCCGTGCTCTGGATGAGGCTGCATGCGGGTCAGTCCCGCTGGGAGGGGCCCAGCCCGGCTCTGGGGGCGCACACACATTCTGCTGGTGTTTGGGGCAACATGCTCTGCATAGCTTATTAGAAATTAATATTTAATTCTCTTCTGTGGATTTAGCTTAATTATTCAATTCATTATTGCAATTACTGAGAAGCACCCGGAAGCAAAACTGCTTGCCTTGGGTAGGGCGGCCATCAGCGGGGCTCTGGCTGAGCGCACCCCGATTCTCAGATGCCTGTATGGCGGGCTTTGCCCCGGGGGCTCCGCCCAGTCCCAGTGAAGCCTGTTTCTGCAGCAAACCTTTTTCTCTGCCAGGACCGTCAGGGTGCACGCTTGGCCCCATCCGCGCTTTAGGTGGGGCCAGGCCCCTGTGTCTAAGGGGGGCCTAAAGGCAGCGCAGCCCTGACCGCCCCACCTGCAGAAGGACCACCCGTGCTCTCGGCCCACTCCTGAGGAAGCACCTGCATCATCCACACCTCCGTGGGGGTAGCAGTGGCGGCAGAGTGAGGCGGCCCCCACATGGAGCCCTTACTGAGCGCTTGGTGAACGGAAGATACACACGTGGACCACAGCTGCCCCTGCCCTTCGTCAAATTACAGGGGGAGGGTTACAGAGGGCTCTGTGCCTCCTGGCCCCCGTGTGCACACGTGTGCAGTCACACAGACACACGTGTAGGTGCAGGCACACATGGGAAGGTGCACACACATGCATGCAGGCACGCACACGCACATGCACAGGGAGGAGGCACGGCCGCAGCTCTCCACCGCGCTCCCAGGATGGAAGCCGAAGGCTGAGGCCGACGTTCCATGGCTTTCAGAAAACACTAAAGACGTGACGTGCGACGGGCCTCCACCTCTCACATCTCTGCACGTGAAAAGCGCTCCCTGACTCCCGCCGGGGCCCTGTCACCTCTTCACAGAGGCCGAGCCTGCGACTCCAGCAGGGAGCAGGGAGCAGGATCCTGGGCCGGCTCCCACTCACTCCCCACGTCCTGTGCCACGCTCAGTGACCACCGGGAGCCCACGTCCCACAGGGCCCACAGAGAAGTCCGCGGCCACCCCGCCCAACATGGAAAGCAGTCATGAGGGTGCAGACGCTGCAGCCGTGGACCCAGGACGGTGGGGTGGGGCCCCACATCCCAAGGACTCCCCCCTTCTACAAGGTTCCGCCAGCTCCTTCCTAAAAGGTCCGGACTCACACTGGGCAACTGTGCCATGGCCTGTCCGCCTGCCTGGTCCACGGAGCCTGCAGCTGTAAGCCAGCTGCACTGGCGGAGGACACAGGGCTCCCCGAAGCTGGGACTCCACCCCGAGGCTGGCAACCAGGCTGACGGGGCAGAGCTCTGTCCTTCTCCAGACTCGCAGGAGGTGTGGGCAGTGCGGGGACTCGGAATCACGAGGACTCCTGTCCCTGCCTCCCCCACACTAAGCCTTACCTGAGACCTTTACCTGCAACCTCCTCACCATGCGAGTAGCCTGAGTGCCTCTGGAAACAGCTGACCTTCCCCGAGTGGGAGAGAGAGGCCCAGCACAAAGACCAGGGGCAAGTGGTTTGTCCTGTGTTGTCCCAGATGCCGCCAGGGCCGGGGGCACCTAACCCTGACACAGGTTCAGTCTAGACCCCGGTCACTCTGAGCCCCGACCCCGGTCACAGGCTGGGCCCCAACCCTGGTCACACTCTGAGGCCCGACCCTGGTCACAGGCTGGGCCCCAACCCTGGTCACACTCTGAGGCCCGACCCTGGTCACAGGCTGGGCCCCGACCCCAGTCACAGGGTGTAGGGGTGGGGTCTCTCCCAGCTAACACGCCAGAGAGGAGGAGTCCCTACAGGCTCTGGCAGCCTCATGTCTCATGGGGACACCCACACCCACAGACCCCACCAGACGGCCTGGGGTATGGCCACAGGAGTGGGACTTCCTGCCTTATCCAGGGTCTGAGCTGCCCCCACTTCTGCCACCACTGCGCTGTGAGCTGCTGGAGTTCCCCTCTCTTGCCATATGTGACTGAGTATCATGTGAGTGGTCACTAGCTGGCCATGTGCCTGGGCCCCAGCCTTGCCATCCAGAGGGGATGGGGGCCATTGCTTATAATCAGGTTGCTCCAGCCAGGGGACTTACTAAAAAGGAAACGCTGTCCCCACTGGGTCTGTGGGACTGGCATGGGACCCCAGACCCCAGAACCCACCCTTGGGCTCCCTCTGGCAAGGGGTCAGGGCACAGATCTGCCTGGCCCTGGGGTGGGGTCTGATCTGAATGTTCAGGGGAGCGGGAGGCTGGGCCTGAGCAGAGTGGAGAAGCAGGAGGCGGCTGGTGACCCTGACTGATCCCCAACCTCGGAGGGGACAGGGATCAGGCTGAAGGAACTGGGAAACCCTTTCTGCAGCTACGCCTGGGAGCTGGGAGCTACTGCCAGCCCCTCCCCCCTCGTCTGGACCACCAGGAGCCCCTGTTGGCTGGGCACCCAAACACGCCTCCCCAGGCCCACCCTCCTCCCCACGGTCTCTCCCTGAGACCCTCTGGCCTGCCTCCCTGCCAGCCTCTTCTGTCCCTTCATCTGACATCAGCACATGAGGGCACCAGGCGGGGGAGCCCCACAGGGGCCTCGAGTTCTAGAAAATCCAAGCCCTGCCTCCCTCTGACCCCAGGCCTGGCCGGGTGGGGACCCTGCCATCCGGAGGGGTGGGAGGGCCGGTCAGACCATACACGCTGACAATACATGTGAATCTCCCTTCCCTGAACTTGCCCCCATCTCCCCAGAACCAGTGCAAACCAGAAGCTGGCTCCTCATTCGCCTGGTGGCGTTCCAGCCCAGCCTCAGGGACAGGGCCACCCAGATAAGCCACTTCCACCTCATGCACAGAAACTGCCAGGTGGCAAACATGTCTTCGGGCACCACGCTGTACGAGAACACATTGCCCAGCAATAGCTAGCTCCCACACTGCCTCACCTGCTGCAGCGACTCAACGCTGTTCCTCAAGGCACATCCCATGCTCTGTCCCCATCAGCCGACCACTCCATTCCTGCCAGGGCCCCACACGCTGGGCATAGCCCACTCCTGTCCCCATGTATCTCGGTGAGGCTCCCTGACTCATTCTCCCTACCAGGGGCCTGGCTCCCTTCTCAGGGCCCCTAGCACACACCCACCACACAACCCAACATGCTCTGCTCACTGACTGCTCAGGGGAACGGCCTCCTGTGACCTTTGGGAAGTCAATAAGCACCAGGAGCACCAGGAGCACCAGGTTGGCCTGCCCTGTGGCTGTGAGTTCCAGAAAAAGAGGGCCCCCTTGTGCCATGTTCACTGATGAGTCACCTGACACAGAGGAGGATGGGTGGATGGATGGATGGATGGATGGATGATGGATGGATGGATGGATGTATGGATGATGGGTGGATGGATGGTGGATGGATGGATGGATGGTGGATGGATGGATGGATGATGGATGGATGATGGGTGGATGGATGGTAGATGGATGGATAGGTGGATGGATGGATGGGTGGATGGATGATGGATGGATGGTGGGTGGATGGATGGATGGATGATGGATAGATGGTGGATGAATGGGTGGATGGATGGATGATGGATGGATGGGTGGATGGATGGATGATGGATGGATGGATGATGGGTGGATAGATGGTAGATGGATGGATAGATGAATGGGTGGATGGATGATGGATGGATGGATGGTGGGTGGATGGATGATGGATGGATGGATGGGTGGATGGATGATGGATGGATGGTGGATGGATGGGTGGATGGATGGATGATGGATGGATGGATGGATGGATGATGGGTGGATGGATGGTAGATGGATGGATAGATGGATGGGTGGATGGATGATGGATGGATGGATGGTGGGTGGATGGATGGTGGATGGATGGATGGATGGATGGATGGATGATGGATGGATGGAAGGGTGGATGGATGGAAGGATAGATGAATGATGGGTGGATGGATGGATGGATGATGAATGATGGGTGGATGGATGGATGGATGGATGGATGATGGATGGATGGTGGATGGATGGATGGAGGATGGATGATGAATGGATGGATGGATGGATGATGGATGGATGATGAATGGATGGATGGACGGATGATGGATGGATGGATGGATGATGGGTAGATGGAGTAGGTAGAGGGATAAGACAAGGACAGATGGAAAGATGGATGAGTCAGTGACAGAGGGCTAGATGATGTGAGGACAGGTGGGGCACTTACCATGGTGGCATCATTTTCGGACAGAGGTGGCAATGATGAGGACGATGACCAGCAGAACAGTGACTCCAGCTGACAGGAAATAGCACTTGATCTTGCGTCTCTGGAGCTGGAAGAGAGAAAGAGGCTGTTGTTGTGTCTCGGCCCCCAGCCTCCCATCCCAGGGGGCACTCAGCCCATGCCTGCTGAGGACTTGGCCTGCAGGTGGCTGGGCCCACCCTGGGCTGGCACGCACGTTCACTGGTGAACAGCTCTGGGCCAGCCTTGAGGCCAGGTCACTGAGAGGAGGCTGGCCCAGCTCCAGAGGCAGCCAGACCCGCTGTGGTTCTCAGTCAAGGGCTGTGGATCTTATCACAGCCCTCCCTAGTGTTGTGGGCTCCCTGGCAGGCACAAGGTGACACCACAGACCTCAGAAAGCCTTAGTTAAGGGGGCGCACAGGGGTGCACAGTCTGAGGTCCAGCAAATTCCAGATGTGTCACCTTCACCAGATACTCTTCATGTCACTCCCATGCGCCGTTGTGGCTGTCATTAATTCAGCCAGCTCTGGGCCCCATTGTCACAGGCCTCGTGCAAAAAGCAGACCCACAGCTCTGTTCTGGGAACTCACTAGGGAGGGGCCGAGAGGCCATCTGAAGAACGTGGCACCTCGTAAGGATCCTGAAGGGTAGCCGGGCCTCCCCAGCTAGGCCTGGAGGTGGGAGGAAGAGGATCACAGGGAACCTTGAGCAAAACAGGTGCTTAAAGTAATCGGGAAAGCCACTGAGTGGGGGTGGGTGGTGGGAAGGGACAGGGAGACGGGCGCTGAGCTACCACACCAGTCTGTGAGAAGCTACAAGCAGGGAGCAGCACATGCAAGGGTGTCAATGAAGAGGCCACTTGGATGCAAACAGGAGGGTGGGCAGGGAAAAGGGGACACAGGGGGACCCGTCGGGAGGAAGGCCGGCCTGTGAAAGGCGAGGCCTGGAGCAGCAGAGGAGGGTCAGAGGGGACAGCGGCAGGACAGGAGGAGGGAGGGAGTCCTCAGAACCAGGTTGTCACTAGATGTTCCAGGGAAGTGAAGGAGGGAAGTCAAGGGCGCATCCCCAGCTTGCCCATCTGAGGCATTAGGTGGACGTCGGGGCTGGTCATTCATCCATCAATTATCCCACCCATCCCCCACCCACCCGCTTCCTCCAGGTGGCTGTAAAGTGGAGGTTGGGCATGAAGCACAGCAAGAATTTTGGGGCGAGGACACAGGCCCTGCTCCAGATGATGTCTCAGATCTGTCGGGTGCTGGTGGGAGGACCAGCCCTCTCAGCCGCCTCAGTGACACCCCACTGTGGGAGGGACCCATGCATCAGCCTACAAAGTGGCCATCATCAGAACGGCCCCATTTCCCAGGCTTGCACTCTACGCCAGGACACAGGGCTCAGAGAGGTTATGGGACCTGCCCCTGGCTTCACAGATGCCTGGTGTGTGGGGGAGGAGCACGGAGGCCCAGAGTGAACCAGCTCCATCCAGAAGCTCATGGCTGGGTGGGTGGGCAGTCAGATGCCCACAGCCCTCCTGGCCTGACTGTGCCCCCGGTGTCCCATCCAGGTGGCTAGGCACAGCCCAGCCAACAGGCCCCCCAACTGACCCTGCTCTCACTGCCAGTTGGGCTGTACCCACACCTACACAGCCTGGCCCAGATCAACCTTCCCGGGACCCAGCGCTGGCTAAAGCCTCATGCTGGGCCGAGCTCCTACTGGGTGTGTGATCCACACTCAGGCCTGCCCTGCCTGGCCCCTCCACCCCACCCAGCCATGGACTCCTGGATGGAGCTGGTTCACTCTGGGTCTCCCACCCTGGCCCTCCATGCCCCCTCCCCACCCAGCAGAGACCCTGTCTGGGGCCTCCAGGACCCCCCAGGTCAGTCCCTCCAGCCCCCTCCCGGCCCTGCACAGACGCTGCCTGGGGCCTGTGCAGAGGCTTCCGGGGCAGAGGTGGGGCTGGCAGAGACAGGCAGGCCCAGAGCCGCCAGGTGCTCGGGCTGGGACACATGGCAGAGGTGGGGACTGGCCTCTGCTCAGGCACAAGGCAGAGCCCCCCACCAGCCTCTCTGCTTCTGTCCCTACCCAGCACCTGCAGCCCCCATCCAGGGAGGAAGCCCCTGTGACCCTGCCCCCACCACAGACCTCATCTCAGGTCAGCCCCCAGCAGCAGGAGGCAGGCAGAGAGGGGCCCCAGCCGCCACATCTCAGTCCACAGGCGCACCCAGTGGGTGGGATGCCCCTCCCCAGCCCTTCCTCAGTCCCAAGAGCAGTCCCTGCAAGCAGCCTCCACTGACAGGCTGACCTTCCGGACTCCCTATGAAAGTGCGTTGGCCTCCTTCGGCAACCTTCCGGGACAGCGAGGGGGAGGCTTCCTGTTAAGTGTCCCTGCCTCCAGAGGAGTTAAGTGCTGACTTGCATTCATGGGGTTCAGGCCATTGCTACAGGCAGGGGGGCCCAGGACCCCGAGGGGCCAGGGGATGGTCAGGCACCCAGACAGCCGCTGGGCTGAGAGAATGCCCTCGGCCCCCGGCCCTCACTCCCTGTGCCAGCGGCCACTAGACAAGAGTGCTGTGGGGCCACCACAATGCTGACCTGACCGATCAGTGCTGTGGGCTGGTTCGTGTCCCCTAAAATACTTTCAAGTCCTAGCCCCCAGGACCCTAGAATGGGACCTCCCTTGGTGAGGGGCCTGTGCAGAAGTGACCCAGGGGAAGCCAGGTCACTAGGGTGCCCTGACTCTATCTGACTGGCATCCTCATGAGCGGGAGATGTCTGGGCACAGGGACACAGGGGGAGTGCTGTGTGACCATGTGGATGGCCATCTACTGGCCAAGGACGGGGGCCTCAGAAGGAGCCAGCCCCACTGCCACCTGGATCTCAGACTCTCAGCCTCCAGGACTGTTCCCTGTTCCAGCTGCCCCAACTGTGGAGTTGGTCACCCAAGCTAACAGATGTGCATGGGTCCTTGTCTTCCACTGACCCTGGGGAGTGAGGCCCCCAAGGTGCTGAGCACCTGCGCCGGGTGTGTCCAGGCAGCAGGGACCACAGGCCACTCCCTGGGCGCCTCCCAGCCCCGTGCCTGGTTCCGTTCCCTTGGGCTGTCACGAGGCCCCAGGGACTATGCTCCACGTGGACGCTCTGAGACAGGGTGGCCCTGTCCTGACGGCACTGGCCTTGGGCCCCTGGGGAGGGTGCTGGGCCCAGCCCCTGACCACGACCCCCCAGAACAGCTGGCAAGGGGCCCAAATTCCCATTTCAGAGACACAAACGCTGAGGCTTAGAACATGCAGCTCACCCAGTCCAGGAATGGCATGGGGACGAAGCTGCCCAGCAACCAGGGGCACGGAGACGATGCTGCAGGGACAGGGGCCAGGGCAGGGTGGGGGTGTCCACACCCAGGAGGGACCCCTGCCTACCCCCAGACTTGCTCCCCACACCTTGGGTGCCCTGGCCAGCTGTCTTCTGTGACTGACCGCTCAGAAACAACAGAACTCGGTAGAGAGGCTGGTGGGCTAATCGTAGGGCACGTCAACCTGATTGGGGCCCAATTAGTATAGCCCATGGCGGGTCAGAAGTGCCCGATGTGACCAGTGACTAAATTCACTGGCTATGGAAGACCCCACCTGCCGAGCCCCAGACCAGTCCTGCTCCGCCACCCCAGCCCCGCGGGGCCTTAGCACAGCCTCCTGTGCCGTCTGCACTCTTCACTTGGAGAACTCCTACTCACCCTCCAAGACCCCACTCCAGGGCCACCACCTCCAGGATGGCTTCCTGGATGCTCCTCGCTGCATGAGGGCCCCCAGCCCCCTGCGTCCCTCTGCATACAATTTGCCACTGTCACCCAGCTCAGCACCTGCACCCTTTCCAGTAGGACTCTTGAAGACGGGGCGACGTGTGGCCGACAACTGCCCTGAACTCGGCGAGCAGATGGGAACACGAGCAAGAGGGGTGATACAGCTGCCCCACTGTGGGATCCGGGAGGGTTCTGCAGGCGCCGCAACACCAGCCCTGCCTGCTGCGTGGGCCTGGAGACCAGAACACACTTTCCCGCCAGCCCGTTAGGCCCTGGCGTTAAACATGAGCATCATGCGGGGCCAGGCGCCTTCTCGCAGACAGTGAGAAACCAACCGACAGAAACCTAGAGGGGGCTGGGGCCTGTCTCCAGCAGCAGGGGCTCTGTGGGGAGGCTCAGGATGCGGAGCAGAGAGAGAGAAGGGTGGGGTGAGGCTCCCATACCCCACTCCGGCACCCAGGCCAGGTCCTAGCAGCTCAGAGAAGGGCAGCAACACCCACCTGGGGCTCCCAGGGTTGTTCTGGGTGGGCCCATGGGTGCAGGACTCTGTCCCTCTGCCCCACGGGGGCCCTTGTCACCTCTCAGAAGCCTCTGGCCCCTACCCCCTCTCAGATCCTGCTCCTCATGCAAATGTATTCAGAATACATGGCATTTCAGAAATATCTATTTGTATATATTTAGACTCCATTTCAAAAGAATTATTCAAAATCAGAGCGTTTGGGTAGATGAGTGTGGAAAGGATTGTTTCTTAAGTGTTTGCCTCAAAAATGCCATGTTTTCTGAGTGGATTGCAAAGGCTGGAGTTATTGGAGCAGACACATTCTACTGCTGGGAGTCTCAGAGTGACGGGCTGGCTTAGGGACTCTGTGTCCTGAGGACAGGAGCCAGGCACCCACCCCGAGGGCAGGGCACCAGGCGGCGGAGAGCTCTGCAGAGTGACCACAGGTCCCTGAGGGCCTGGCTGGGCCATGGCGTCTAGCGTGAAACTCGGGGCCCATCCCCCAGGGGCTGTCCGAACTGTCCTGCACCGTCCTCCCCTGGCCAGGTCCCAGCCTGAAGGCCAAGTCCTGGCACCTCGGGCTGGGGGCCCACCCTCTTTGATCAGGACAGCGGGGCCTCCTAGGGGGCACAGTGCGCTGGTACCAGCATGTAAAGGATCACGTGTGTGGCCAGAGCTGCCCCATCTGCATGGCCCAAAGGATGGACACACAGGTGCCCGCTGAGCACCTGTTGGTGACTGGTCCCTGAGCTTCAGTTTCCTTCCACACAAGTCATACTAACGATCGGGTCTCGTGGAGTCAGAAGGTGACACCTGGGGTCCCCCGGGGACGTCATGCTGGAAACACACACGCTCTCCCTCTCATCACCCTTCCCAGGCAGGGACAGGAGGAGAAAGTGCTGCACCCAGGACAGTCCTCAGCAGACATTTCTCTCCAGCGGCATCTGCGGCACGGCTGCTGCCCCTGCTGTGAGGACAGGGGCGGTTCCTGGTGTCTTCCTCAGGGCCAGCGTCACAACTGCGGTGGAAGGCTGGTCTACTTCAGACAATCACTTGCTTTCTTGTACCCTCTCTCTGGTCCTGTCCTTTGCCTGAGCCCGCTCGTGTCTTACTTAGGGTGGCAGGGGCCTGTCCCCTCCCTGTCAGAAGAAGCCCATTCATCTGATGCCAAGACGTGAGGACTCAGCATCTCCTACACGGCACCAGCGCCCTCGCCCCCACCACCTCTTCCCTGGGGGAGACAGGAGCCCCCACGGCCTCTTCCAGGCACCAGGGCTCCAACTTTGTCAGCCCTGCCCCTTCCTGGCGGCTCCCGCACCGTCCAGCACAGGGTCAGGCCCCACGTCTGCTGGCACAGGAGGGCGTGTGCCATACACGCAGCAAGAGAATAATGCCAACAGAAACCCAGGCAGGTGACACGGCTCTAACCTAACACCAAAATCAGACAGGGTCAGGGACAGGAGGGACACATGGGGGCCCAAAGGGATGCAAACCCCCAACCATACAGGACCAAACTGGGCCCTTCTGTGAGGGGAGAAAATGATGATGATGATGATAATGATGGTGATGATGATGGTGACGATGGTGATGATGATGATGGTGGTGATGATGGTGATGATGATGATAGTGATGATGATGGTGATGATGATGATGGTGATGATGATGGTGACGATGGTGATGATGATGATGGTGGTGATGATGGTGATGATGATGATGGTGGTGATGGTGGTGATGATGGTGATGATGATGATGGTGATGATGATGGTGATGGTGGTGATGATGGTGATGATGGTGGTGATGATTGGCTCTGGCCTGCTTGAGTTCACCCCAGACTCTCAAGTGGTTCACTGTTAGAAAACCTACACACAGCATTCAACCCACTGACAGATTAAAGGAGAAAAACTAAATAATCACCCAACAGGGTATAAAAACATATCTGAAGACACCAAACCCATCCTGGACTTTTAAAAAACCTCCTCTCGAGCCCCCAGCAAACTTCCTCCATCTGACAAGGAGTGCGTGTGACAACCCAAAACCCGCATCCTTAACAGGGCGATGTGGAAAGCTTCCCTTGTGAGGACCCAATGAGGACGTCCCTGTCTCTGCGAGGCCAACACACGCCAGGACCCCCACCCAACACGGGGATCTAGAGAGAAGCTCAGGGCAGGAGTGTGGAGAGGGAGAGATAAAACCGTCGTTAGGGGCAACGACAGGACCCTGTCAAAGGACGTCTCGGGCAAAGCATCAGAAAGGAGGCGCTACCACATGGCCGCCACATGCCCCTCTCACAGAAATCACACACAGCACCCATCCCGGCAACCGCCACCACACAGCCACTCACAGACAGAGACAGACGGTCTGTTTGGGGCAGCTCTCTAAAAAGACGCGAAGCCTCTCTCTGGGGGAAATCGGTGTTCCCACGTATCTCACCCACAAGAGCAGACGTGAAAGGGCCAGAAGGGAGGGTGGAGGAGTCTACCTACCAGATGGCATCACTTAGCACAAAGCCAGGTGACAGGGACAGTGAGGGATCTATGTGGAAAGGGACAGAGGCCAGCCGGAGAGCTGTGTGTGGGGGCTGAGCGTGGACAAAGCCAGCAGCACAGGGGATGGGGACAGGGGTGGGGGAGCGGGGGGCAGCCCTCCCAGCCGCACAGGGCACTGACCGCCCCACCGGGAACGGAAAGGCAAGCCGGAGTCCTTCAGACTGGGGGTGTGGGAGCTCACGGTTCACACAAAACCCCCGGCCACCCAGAGGCCCCCCAAGGGAGGCTGCAAGGCATGCACAGGTGGAGTGAGGTCTGCAGCCCTGACACCAACTAGGTGTCGGCATGCAGAGGAGAACACACTGACACATGTGCAAGTGTGTGTCTGTCCCACAGGTCATAGGAAGGACAGACAGACAGACAGGCTGATTATAAAAATGGGCACAAGGCATGGACAGACTTGTCACAGCAAAGAAGACCCACAGAAATGTATGAACGACTCCACCACATTCACAACCAGGGAAACGCAAACGAAGGCCACAATGAGATGCTATTTTACGCCTGCCAGGTGAGCAAGAATTATGGGCTCTGCCGGCAGGACTTCTGGACGCAGCACTCAGGTGTTGGCAGTGAGGATGCAACAACTCACAGCCACTCTGGAGATCGCTCAGGGACATTTGATGAAGGGGACCATCCACACGCCCGACCCACTGGCCCCAGAGCTAAGTGTGGATTGGAGAGGAGGACTCTCCCCTGCTCTGAGACCAACAGCACCCATGGCAGAGCCCACAGCAGACAGCACCCACGACAGCCAGAGCCCACAGAGGACAGCACCCATGGCAGACAGAGCCCACAGAGGACAGCGCCCGCACAGGACAGAGCCCACAGAGGACAGTGCCCACACAGGACAGAGCCCACAGAGGACAGTGCCCACACAGGACAGAGCCCACAGAGGACAGCGCCCACACAGGACAGAGCCCACAGAGGACAGTGCCCACACAGGACAGAGCCCACAGAGGACAGCGCCCATGGCAGTGCACTCTGGTGCCAACAAGCTGGGAACACTCTCGGTCCCCGTGAGAGCGGAGTGCCCTTGTGCACCCGTGGAAAGTGGGAGCCGCAGCTTTGCACAAGCGCATGGAGGAGTCGGAAAAAGAAGCGAGTCTCAGAGGAATGCAAATAGCGAGGCCTCGCTTTAAGGCACGAAAACAAGCGAAACCCAACGTTGCGTTAACCACCAACATGCCTCACCAGCGGGCTCCGAACGAGGCGGCGCCGAGCTGCTCTGAACATCACAAAGGACGGCGATCGCAGATGGGACCTTCAGGGGAGAGCTTCCCTGGGCCGGGCCCCGCAGGGCGCATGCCGAGAACATCAGCGGCCCTGCCAGGTCAGGAGGCCAACGGGGGGTTCCCACAGTCACACTTCCAGTGACACATGGATGGCCTGTGTCAGAATCAAACACCAGACCAGGAAAAGGTCCCAGAAACGGCAGTTTGGGGCCTGCGAGGGCTCTGCAGACACGTGTGCCCTTTAACTCCAAGGTGCAAGCACTGCCTTGCTCTGAGGTCTGGCCACTGACGCCATGTGCTCCCCCTGCCCCCCACGATGAGCTGGGTGACTGAGTCCAGGGTAAGATTCGGACATGCCCCACTCCCAGGTTCCAGTTCCCAGCCCACTCACCGTGCCACCTGGGGACCATCCTTGCTGGCCACTGAGGACAAGCCGTGCCTCGATCACGCACAGCTCACACCCTCCGTGACAGTGGTCCCCCTAAGACCACAGGGCCGGGCTCCCACACAGGCCCTCACAACCTTCACACTGTGCTGATGGTCCAGGAACCCGCTCCAGCTACACCAGCGTCCCCTTTGGGCTGCTCTGGCCGCTGCAACCCTCGGCCCCAGCTGTCCCCAGAGCAGGGGCTGACAGCCCCCTTCCAAGCTGTGCCCATCACCTGCCTGGTGGCCCCCTCACCCCCTCCAGCTCCCCTGGACCACCAGCTCACACTGGCACCATCTGGCCCCTTCGTTTGTCCTCTGAGAAGACAGGCAGCCTGGCCCTTAGCCAGGGTCAAGGAGACTAGGTTAAAATCAGGTGCCACCATAGGGAGGCCCTGCCTCCCACGTGGTGGTGGGCCATGCCCGGGACTCGCCAAGGATTCAGTGCAATGGTGTCTTCACACAGCAGAAGCTGGTCAATTCCGAATCAAAAGCATAAAGTCCCCCGCCTTCCAGGGGCCCAACACACCCCTCCCCAGGCACTTCTGACAGCCCGCGGTGCACCTGCGGCCGGCCAGCACACCCTGGGTGTCTGGGCACAGGAGGAGCACGAGGCCACCGAGGCACCACCCAAAGTGGCCACATCACCTGCTCAGGCATCACTCACAGGCCTTCTTTGCCCGTTCAATGGGCGAGCATCTGCACCCAGGTGCTGGGGACAGTGCCCTGTGCTGGGGCGCCCCCTCCTGGAGGAGCGCAGATGCCCATCCTGGGCCAAGTTTGGCGGCAAAGTCAGAGCCCAGGTGCCCTGAGGCCAAAGGGAGGGCGGGGGCCAGGGGCTCCTCCAGAGGCTGAGCCCCCCTCAGAGCAGCAGTCAGGAGCAGGTGCCCAGTGACAGGGATGCGGGGAGGCTGCAGTGCCCAAAACTCCACTGGAGCAGGCAGCCCGGTGTGCTCAGCAAACCCCAGGAAAGGAAACCCTGGGCCCCAAGGAGGGGGCAGGGCAAGGGGCCCAAGCCATGTCTCCCCTGGGGGTGGACTGAGCAGCTGGGCAGGACAGGCCCGGCAGGGGCGAGAAAGTGAAAGCCCCTTGTGAAAGTGAAGCAAGTTGCAGGGTGGCAGAAGTCGGTGCGTGTGGGAGGGGTGGGGAGACGGGGGCCCAGCCCTGGCCCAGCAGCGGGCTGCTTCTAGGAAGGGGGATCAGGCCCCCCCCCAACTGAACTCCAGGGAACGGAGGAGCAGGGTTGCAATTTCCCAGACCCCTATGAAAGCAAGGACTGAACAGAGGCCAGGGGACAAGGGGACGAGGGGACGAGGGGATGAGGGGAGCCGGGGGGTGAGGGGCATGCTGGAGAGGCGGGGAGATCGGAGTGTTCCCCACTGCCCTTCTCTTGGTACCCAGTGCCCCTCCCCGCAGGGTCATGGCAGGTCTGGGAGATGCTTAGACCAAGGCATTGGAGTGGACGTCACTGTGACTTCCACGCAGACACTTTCAAAGCCAGTCAGTCTGGGTCCCAGAGCCATAGCACAGAAGCAAAGCCACCTCCAACACCAGGACAGGTGACAAGCAAACCCATCCTGAGACTCGGCCATGTGTTCCTGCAGCCAGACAGTTCGGGCTGACGGCCACAGGCAGCTGTGCCAAGCTAGGGTCACAGACAAGAGGCGGAGCCCCACCCGATGCCACGGGGTCCTCAGAGGCCACCCGCTCCCTCCTTCAGCACGGACAAAGATCTGTGACCACTCCCACCCGGGACAGGCCGGCAGGCGGCATCTGGGAGCCATTCACGCGGGCAGACCCCCCAGCTCCTGGACCCACTCACAGCCCCTCACGCTGCTGGTCCCATGCTCTCAATCTCACACCCAGTCTCCTGCCAGTGGCAAGAGCATTCTGAGGGGAAAACGCAAATTTGGGGGCACACGGGACTCAGCACCAGATAAAGACAGGCTGTGATGGAACTCCGTCCCTAGAGGGAGGGACCATCCTGAGCCTCACCAAGGCTACGAGCCATCCAGGCTCCTGCCCCCTCCCCAGGCCCACTTGGCTGGCCCAGGGGACAGGGGAACAGCCACCAATGTCACAGGCCTTGCGAGCAGGGCGGGAGCCTGGCTCTGTGGTGGCAGCACCTGGGGCAGGTCATTAGCGCTCCCGGTCACACACATCCCCTTTGTGTTTTCCTGTGTTTTCCATCTGTCCTGTCGACGGCATCAGGGATGACCCCTCATGGGCTATCCCAGCAGCAGTGGCTAAGCACCAGGGGTGGGGACACAGGGTCAGTGTGGCCAGGAACACCCACATGGGTGAGGGCAGCAAAGCCACAGACCTGTCATCGCTCCCACCTCTTCAGTGGGCACCTCAGGGGGGCCTTGGTGGAAGCCACGCAGACAATCCCCCCAGAGACCACCCTCAGGGACTGCTCCTTTCTTCCCGCACCCGCAAAGCGACCAGGGTGAACCAGTGCTTCCTGGGCCTAGGGCCTGGGTCCAGCAAAGAAGGGCACAGCAGCGAGCCGGGGGGCTGTCCGTGGTGCTGAAGCTCAAGCCTGGACCATGCTGGGGACCAGGGCACCCTGGTGGTGTGCTGAGGCCAGCGTCGCTGAGAGATGAGTGACAGGCACGCCCAAGTGGTCAACTGGAATGGCGTCCAGACTCCTGACCACGCCCACGGTCAGACCTCTGCTATTCAAATGCTGAGCCTGTCACAGGGGCCTCACCCAAAGTCACCTGCTCGGGACTCTGGCAGCTGGCAATTCCCTGAAGCCGGGGCTCCAAAGGAGAAATCAAATCCCCCAAAATCACAATTAGGAAAGGACAGAAAGGGACTCTGAGGGACGAGGAGGGTGGGAAGTAGCCAAGAGGGGCTTCTCCTGCCCACACCATCCCACCTGCCTCCTGTGCACCTGCAAACAGGCACGAGCAGCCCGAAGGAGCCGTAGTCCCCCAATCAGGGCGTGCACACCTGTCCATCCCAGGAGGCACTGCTTCGCACCCTGCCTTCTAGAACCTCCCAAGAGGCCCTGAGAGTGCCTGGCCCAGAAGAAAGGCCAGAGGCTCATCCAAGAAGCAGCTCACATCTGCCGCACTTCCTTCGGGTGGGCGCCACCATCCGCCACCTACCACGTCCTTCAATCTGCAGAGCACACGCTTCAAGAGCGAGTTTGTCTGAGGCCTGGGCACTCTGTTGGGTTTAATTTTACTGTTTTCCTGCCCTGCTGTCAAGAGGTAAACAGACATGCTGTTCCGTCTCCTGAGAAGGCGGGGTTAATAATTCATGGGCCGCAGCGGGTGGGGGAGGCTGGCTGGGCTTCCACCCCAGCTGTGTGACCCAACCAAGTGGCTGAGCCTCTCTGGGCCTCTTCTCCTGCACAGATGAGGACTGGGGGTGGGGGTGGGCTGGCGGTGAGTGCTCAGGTGAGAAGAGGCCCCCAGTCCCTCCCTGCCCCACAGGTCAGACGGGCAGGCGTTGCCTCCCCCGCCCCCTTTCATCGTGACGTTGGGAGGCAGCCCCCTCGGCTGAGCCTGCTGGACGGCACCCTGACGGGAAATGAGGACAAGAGAGATCAAGCAGTGTGCTCAAAGTCGCCCTGAGGGGTCAGGGGTCACCAGCAGGAGGGCTCAGGGACCCAGGCTCTCTGCCACAGCACCGAGTCCTGTGCTGACTGAACAGCAGCGGCTGCCCTGCTGGGCACAGCCTGGGAAGGAGGAGGGATGCTGGCTGGGGGGCCTAGAACACTGCTTCTCTGAACTCAAAGGAAAACAGTCTCATTTGCATGTAATTTGCATACAGCTGCTGAAAATGAGCCCCAATTCCCCACCACTTTAAAACTGCATTGTTTCTGCCTGAAAGGGACCTTCCCACGCACACACCCATCCCTAGATCACCCCGCTGTGGGGTGGTGTCCCCTCGTCACCACTCTCTGAAGGAGGCAATTCCCCCTTGCAGCCCAGCCCCCACTCCCCTCTGGAGCAGCCAGGGTCACAGCCCGCAGAGTGGGGAGCAGAGTGCATGCTGGGCAGGTGCTCACCGTCAGCCCGCTGCTCCATTGCTGCCCGCCAGCCAAGCCCCACCTGCACCATGTCCAGGCTCAGGAGTGTTGCACAGGCCCCGTGCAGGTACAGTGCTCAGAAGCCCCATCTGGAACAGAATCTCAGCCCAGGAGGAAACCGGGCTGGCAGGGGAGCCCAGAGGCTGCCTCCCCCCAGGGTGAGAACCCACAGACACCTGCAAGCAGGGTCTGGCTGAAGACCCCTGGGCGGAGGGGCCTGACAGGCGCCTGGGCAGTGACTGGGGGGGAGTCCCGACACCCCTTCCTCCTGTCTGCCAGGTGCCAGCTCAAGGCTCGAGGCCTTGTCTGGGGTGCTGCTGCCCCCTCTGCCCCCCATGCCCGGCCCCCACTCTCCTTTTAGCCCTCTCCCACTTCCTGCAGGCCCAGCGCCCCCCCAGCCCTGAAAAGCCCTCCTATGCCCTTGGCTGCCACCCCCCCCAACCCACGCTGTGCTCCCAACACCAGCCAGCAGGTGGGTGAGCACCCAGATCCTCACACACATGCATGCGGGTGCACACACATGCACACACACATAATAAACACACCTGCACAGGGTGTGCCGCACACACAACCGGCACGCACACACAACCATGAGTCACCCGCAGGCCAAGTGCAGGTGCCCAATGTCTTTCGTATCTGGATGGGCCCCCATCTCTCCGGCCCCTGGTCTCCTGGGCAAAGGGAAGCCCACTGCTCACCCAGGGGCTGCTGCGCTGACAGCACTCGATGGCCACCCTGGCCTGGGAGGGGAGCGCACAGTTCAAGCTTCACGAGGGTCCTGTTGGCCTTCCCAGGCCAGCTCCACCTCCCCTCTCATGGAGGCCTCTTTGGCTCAAACAAGGCCAGGCTGCTATTCCTGCACCCAGCCTGGTGCCTGGTGTGGGGCTCTAACCAGCCACTCTGTGGCAGGCCCTCCCAGGCCTCAAGGACACCCCTGACCCCTGTCTATGAAACAGGACAGTCCTGGCTGGCCCAAGCCACCCACAGCCCACAGCCCAGGTATCAGCACTGTCTGGCCCTCCATGCACCCAAGGTGAGCACCACGCACGGGGACACACCAGGTGCAGGACCAGCACCCAGGCAGGCTCCACAGCCACTCCTGAAGCCAGGCCCGCTCCCTGAGCAGGGACCTCTCCTTGGGGACAGAAAGGACCCTGCGGCCACTGCCTGGGTGGGGCCAAGGGCCATACTGCCATCAGCCTGTTCTCGCAGCCCCAGGACCTACAAGTCCACAGGCATGACTTGCCCCGACCCGCGTCAGTGCCCACTGCCTGCACGGACAGCAGGTGCATTGCCCCATGTCCCCCACGTCATGGGCACGCTCCAGTAGACTCAGACGAGGGGGCCACCCTCCAATGTCACCATGAAGCTGGGCCGCAGCATTGCTGGCCTCTGAGCCAGGCCCTCCTGATCTGGGGTGGGGGACAAGTGGGGTGCAAGGGCCTTGTCTGAGGAGGGGGCCCCTGGGGCAGAACAGGGCAGAGCCCCGACTGCTCTAGCTGCGCAGGTAGGAAAGCTCCCCCCCAGCCCCCCCACCCCCATGCAGTGTGAAGCCTCATACTCGTTAAGCCCCAGCAGGCTGAGCCACACCTTCACCCGGGGCCACTGTGCACCCCTAGCTGCAGGAGTGCACCCAGGAAAAAAGGGCACGGCTCTGGGACCCAGGTGCACACAGGGTCACCCCTCCCGTCCCCACCAGCTGTCCCCTCGTGCCCTGGGACACAATCCATTTACGTTTCTCAGCAGACAGGTGAGCAGATCTGTAGCGACTCGATCACAAAAACGAGACTCTCCAGCATCCTCTGCACCAGGGCGCTGGACTCCCAGGCCCTGCAAAAGCCAGTCTCCATTTATCTAACCTGCTCGGCCTCCGAACGAAAAGGCAGCCTCCTTCCCTGTCCCCAACACAGCCTCACCTCCCCCACAGGCAGGGCAGGGCAGCACCTGCTGAGGGCCAGGACAGGCACCAGACTTCTGCTGCCCCCAAACACGACTGCAGGCCCCAGGAACCAGGCACCATGGTGACCACAAGCTTAACACATGGAAAGGGCCTGGGTCACACTCAACACCGTCTCATTCTGCACAGCAGCAGCCCAGAGAGGGAGGTGGGGGACGGGGGGCAGGAGGGGAGGCAGGACTTGTTGGTCTTCCTGCTAAACCATAAGCTCTGAAAAGGCCAGTCACGTGACCCAACAGCTAACATTTCATTTAGGGTGAGACTAGCAGCCTATAATGTTCCTTTCCCACCTGGCATGTCTCACTTCACCCCGTGCAACACGTGTAGGAGTTTCCCCTCCTCCTGTTCTCTAGAAGTTTGTACCAGACTGGTCCTCTGCTCGCCAGCGGGTAGGACGCACTCCAAGTCCCTCGGGTCTCGGGTTTCCACGCCCGCCGGGCAGAGCACTCCCCACGGACTCAATGTCTCTGATGCCAGGGAGGGCGGACGCTCACGGAGGCACTGAGTCCCCGCCTACTGGTTGTACTTTCCCGGGAACCTGTCCACCTTGTCCCTAAGTGTCCCACTTTGTTGGCGTGAAGCTGTTCCTAGAACTCTCCCATTATTTTTGGAATTTCTGCTCTTTTCCTCTTGGGTCCGACGTCGAGTGGTCATCCGTTTTCACGGTCTTTCCGCGGCAGCAGCTTTTGGCTTTGTGAAGATCATTTCAACCCCGGCATTCTGCTGTGCCTCTCGTGTCTCCTCGCCGATTTCTCTGGGTTGGCTCTATAATACTGCACTTTTCTCTTGTTGATTTCTCAGAGTTTTAATTTTGAGGGTTTCTCCTTTTCTCGTACAAGCACGTCAGGCTGTGCTTTCCTCTGAAGGGCCCCACAGATGGGAGTGAGTGTGGCATCTTCATTGTGCTTCACATCTGTCTTTTCTACGTCAGTGCCGCCTTCTGCTGTGACCTTCTGTGACCTTCTGCGAGTTATCTGCAACTGGGTTTGAATTCCCAAACGTACAAGACGCTTTTTATTTTTTTGCTGCTGGTAGCTAATGATCGCATTTTTCTAACTGCACTGTCTCCTGCATCCCTAGTTCTCTGAAGTTTGGCGACACTGGTTTTATGACCTAAGTCACGATGAGAATTTGTAAATATCCATCCCAGACAAGAAAAAGCCAAAGGAGTTCACCACCACCAAACCGGTTATTACAAAAAATGCTAAAGGGACTACTTTGAGAACAAGGAGAAATAAAAAATATAAATAACAGAATGGCAATAACTGCATACCTATCAACAATTACTTGAAATGTAAGTGAAATAAATGACCCAATCAAAAGACATTCAGCAGCTGCGCAGGTAAGGACCCAAGACCCTTCCACGGGCTGTCCCCGAGACTCGCGTCAGACAAAGAACACACACAGAGAGCGAGCAGATGGAAGACACAAAATGAAAACGGAAATTTTTAAAAAGCCGTGGCAGCAATACTAACACCAGACAAAATAAGACTTTAAGACAAAGGTGGTGACAAGACAAAGACCCGGCGGCCCCACTGCTGGGCGTCCATCCGAAGAAACCCAGAGCCCAGTTCAGAAAGACACGCACACCCGCATGTCCCCTGCAGTGCTGCTCACAGGAGCCCAGATACAGAAGTGGCCGAGGTGCCTGTCACCAGAACAGTGGGTAAAACAGAGCAGGGCGCGTGTCCGGCAGGACATCGCTCGGCCATGAGAAGAGGGAGATTCTGCCATCCGCACGGGCAGGGGTGGGCCCGGGGATGCCGTGCTGAGTGAAGTCGGTCAGAGAAGGACACGTGCCGGTGACTACACTCACATGCAGCCTCTAACAACCAAAGTAGGCGACAAACAGAAGGAGACTCCCGGATACAGAGCAAACTGTGGTTCCCAGACGGGGCGGGACTAAGGGGTACACGCTGGTGGTTAAAACACTTACGGAATGGAAGACGCGGCAGAGGGACCACAGACGACGTGTAAAGACCACAGGGCGTCAGACGGGCGCTACCTTAACCGGGGGAATCACCTTGTAAGCTACACGAATGTCCAACCACCGCGTGGTACATCTGAAACCGAAACAGTATTGTCTGTCAACTGTAACTGAAAAGTTAAAAATACTTTGATAAAACACGTCGGCGTCCAGGCGTACCGGCGAACGTCAGGGCCCTGGGACTACCCACTGGCTGAGCCCTAACTGCCACCGAACAGTTCCTGCTTTCCCGTCTGTGCGCCCGCGTCGGAGCCCTCTGCTCCCACAAGGGGCTCCCTCCGCTGTGTTCATTGTACCCGAGCTGCTTTATCAAGTGCACCCAGTGCAGGGGTCTCCGTCCCCCCGCAAGCGGCCACTGGCATGGAGTGCACCTCCTGATCACATTTACGTAACACGTGACCATCCTTGTCGGAAAGTCCGTCCGCCCGGGGCTGGGGCTGCCACCCAGCTCTCTCCGGCATTGTCCCTGTCTCCTTCACTTGCCCGCCTCCACGTCCTTACGTGTCAGTGCGTGTCTGATAGACACAGAAACCCCTCGTTCCTTCCGACCCCGAACCCTGACCCCGTGGTGTCTTCGTTGCTTTGGTGACCAGACATGGCTCCAAAACCCTGCCTTCCATTCTCCGTTTGCCTTATTTGTCTTCTGTGCTATTTTGTGTCTTTTGTGCTCTCTGGTCCTTCCCTTTTTTATTCAACAAGAATCTTCGTTTGATGGCACTCTGACCCCGCCTTTACTGCTTTGAAAGTCGCAAACTCCAACACTGCTCTCGGAGGCCACCCTCACCTTCAATTTGATTGTTTTTTTAAAAAACCAGTTTCTTGTCTGTGTGCCTAGTTTTGTGAGATTTTGTCACATGGTAAACTCCAGGGACCACTGACCACTACGAGGGGCAGTGACCCCTCGCCTACCCCACCCCACCGGCCTGTTTCCCATTTCCACATCTTCGCCACTTTGAGGGTGTCCCACATAGCGATCACACAGCTGTGACCTTTGAAACTGGTGTTTCCACCCAGCAAAATACCCTTCGCACCCACAGGTCGGTCCAGCCTCGCTGCGGAGCAGGATCCCAAGGTGTGGACACTGCACACTGCAAGCCTTTATCCCCGAAGGGCACCTGGGTTATTTCCAGTCGGGGAACTGTCACAAATAAGGGTGTGACAAGCACCTGCACAGGACAGTTGTTTCTCCAGGACAAACGCCCAGGCAGGCCACGGCCGCGCAGCGAGGCAGGCAGAGTGAGAACAGCCCAGCCCAGTTCCTTCGTACCTCTCGTTTTCACCGCCCTAGGCCACACGTAGTGCTGGCTCATCAAACGTGTGCCACTCCGATGGCTGGTGACGCTGAACACCTGGCCCGGTGCATGTCTGCAGCCCACAGATCTGCTCTGGTGAAGTATCGGCTCAAGTCTTTTGTCCTTTTCCTAAACAAACGGTGTTCTTGCTGCTGAATTTACAGAGCTCTGCAAATACTCCGGACACGAGCCCTCCGTCTGATGTGCCGTGTGCAAAGACTTTCTTCCAGGAAGAAGTTTGTGTTTTCGCCCTGGCTGGTGTGGCTCAGGGGACTGAGCACTGGCCTGCAAACCAAATGGTCGCTGGTTCGATTCCCAGTCAGGGCACAGGCCTGGGTTGCAGGCCAGGTCCCCAGTGGGGCGTGCACGAGACGCAACCACACACTGATGTTTCCCTCCCTTTCTCCTTCTCCTCCTCTCTCTCTAAAAATAAACAAATAAAATTAAAAAAAAAAAAAGAAGTTTGTGTTCTCATCCCCTTGACAGGCCTTTTGCACAGTTTTAACTTGGGTGAAGGAGCCCTGGAGTTCTCGCCGTGCGCCGGGATAACGGGACCTAACCGGCGCCGGCCTTCCCTGCCAATGAGACAAGCGCACTTCCCACCGACACACGGCCCCCAGTCAGGCCTTCTGTCCTTCCTGACCTAGCCCCCAAGTGCGACGTCATGTTCACGACCACCATTTATCGTAAAGCGGTGAGATGGCTTCTCGCAGTCACTTAGGACTGGCCTGTGGTGCTGTCCTGGCATGTCCCCCCGGCGTTCTTCTCCGTCCCGAAGCCCAGCCACCTTCCAGAAACCCCCCCAGGAAGCAGCTCCTGGTGATAGACCCTCAGAGAGTTCACCTGTACAGCAATGTCTGCATTTCGTCTTTGTCCTTAAAGGCAGTTCTGTCAGGCACACGGTGCCAGGTCAAGGGCTACCCTCCCTCAACCTTTCGCAGATGTGACCTCACGCTGTGGGCTCCCACTGCCTGCTCCCAAAGGACCTCTCGGCAGCTCCCACCCCACACCCTAGAGGAGCTTCCAGAGCCTCAGGTGTGGGCGTGGCATTCCAGCCTCTGCTCTCCCTGCCCTCGGGCGGCACTGCTGGGCGCACCCGCGGACCACAGCCCCCCACAGGCACCCCTTCCCAGTTTGCTGCCCAGCCTCGGCACCTGGCAGCTTCGGGTGGTGGAGGCAGACCGACCGGGATGTGCCCTCTGTGCCCCTCACAGCCCCGGCACCACCCACGGGGGGCTGCCAGGCACCCTCCTCCTTCACCAACAGCACCTCCCTTTCAGGCCAGAGCCCCAGAGAAACTTCCCAGCTTTACTGCAACCTCGTGTGGGTCCTGGCCAGTGGACGAGAAACAAGTGGTACCCTACGAGGGAGAGAGCGGGCGCATCCTTCTTAGCCCCTCCCCTCCGCCCTGCTGTGGGGACCCGGCTTCAGAGTGGGAGGCCCACAGCCGAGTGTGACCGAGAATGGCATGCTGGGTGGGGGCTGGGCCGCCCGGGTGTCTGAGGGCCATGGAGTGCCCTTGCCAGCTCTGGACCACCCACCTCCAGGGTTCTTCGTGCAACAGCCACAGCACCTGTCCTGTCCGTGACATGCCACCACACACAGCGCCAGTAAGTCTCAGCCAATGCACAGGACGCCACAAAACAGGTGTTTACTTGCTCGGCACCGTCTTCTGTGGCAACACAAGCTCCTGGCCTGCCACGGCCGCGTCCTCAGCACTTACTACAGGGCCTGGCCGAGAGGAGGCACCTGATAGGTATCCCCGCCCTGGCCAGGGTCAGGGCCCAGGGGCACCAGTGCAGGGGTTGAGCAGGGCCAGCCCGGAACACCAGCAGCAGCACGCCCTCCAGCACAGGTGGAGGTCACCCACAGCGGACCCCTGACCTGGACAAGAAGCGCCCACCCCTCCCACCTGGGCTGGGATTTACCCGGCCTTCTGAGATGCGTGGGGGCTCTGCAGGGGAGAAGGAACCTCCCAGGGAGGGGCCCCCTGAGGGGAGGCCACCGCGCAGAGCGCAGGGCACTGTCTGGACTCACTGCCAGGGCCCCGGTCACAGTGGGAGGGCAGTTGGAGGCATGGCTAGTGTGGGCTTTCTCTGCGCAGACCTGCTGGGGCCACAGTAAAAATGCTCCCGTGTGCCGAGGACAGTCTGGTCTTGGCCACTCGGTGCTGGGTGTCCCTGGATGCCTTGGGGCTACCATGTCAGCCTCTGGCTTCCGGAAGAGGCTTTTACACACAAGGGCCAGGAGGAGGCAAGAGAGGCTGGACGAGGACAGGAGGCCCACCATGCCCTCCTGCTGGCCCCCAAGAGCCACCCAGGCTGTCCGGCCACCCCTGGGCCCTCTGTGACCGGGCCAGGAGTGAGTGCCAGGGGACAGCACCCGGGCCACAGGCAGCGAGGGAGAGCAAAGGGGAGCCCTGGGCCTGTGGGAGCAGAGATGGGTGCAGCCCCTCGGAGAGAAGGGGACCAGGTTCCACATCGTTTACTTGTCAGTACTGCTGTCACTGGCGCTCCCTTTTTCGGTTATTTTATGCTTAAGTTAAAAAATACTTTCTGTAAAAAAAAAAAAACCAACAGGCACAAAACGGCACCCCGCACACAGTACCAGGAAGTGCACGCACACAGAGTACCACACGAGAGAGGCGACGGGAGGCGCGCCCACGGAGGGGAGGAGCTGCCAGGAGTCACTCCATGGTCCAGGGCCCCCTGACGGGGAGTCTGGGAGCCCCACACCTGTGTGCTTCTTTCTGCTGCTGTGCCCTTGGCCGGCCACCTCCAGGGAGGTGCCAGCTTGTCCCTGTGCCAGCAGCATCAACCCTGAATAGAATTCTGTGGGGCCACCAGCAGGCCAGCTCCAGCAGCCCCTCCTGACACATCACCTGGCCCCACTGGTAGTGGCAGTAGAGGCGGGCAGCCACAGGTGTGTGTCCTGTGCCTTCTCTGGCCCCATGGAGTCTAGTCCTGTCCCAGGCCTTAGCCCTAGATTGACCCTAGAGCTCCCCCCCCACCTTCAGCATCAGCCCTGGGACAGCCTCCAGGCCTCGGGCAGGCCCCGGGGCCCCCAAACCAGCAGGAGTGCCATCCGGAGCAGCAGGCAGGCCTCCCAGGTCAGGCGAGCTTCCACCAGTCTCTCCAGGGCCCAGTTGAGGGCCTCCATGCCACCCACCAGCCGTGGGCTTGCTTGGCCATGAGCGCGCTCTGCTGCTGGGGCCAGGAGAGCGGGGCGCCCTGCCACACGGGAGCGTCCAGTAGCGGCCACTCAAATTCTGAGGCCTCAGCCGCCACGGGCCTCCAGGAGGGCAGGGGTGCTGCAGAGGAGGACAGCGGGGAGGACCAGGAGGCCCCCAGGAACATGGCTGCTGCCAGGGCCCAGGCTGGGGGGACAGGTGGGGAGGGCGAGGAGATGGGAGCAGACAAGGCTCCTCAGAGATCCACGGGGTCGGGTCCAGGCAGGCTCGGACCATCCAGAGTCTGCGGGGGCGACCACAGGCAGCTGGAAGCCTCGTCCTCCTTGTTGGCGGAGGGAGACAGGAGACGTGAGCCCCCACCGGCCAGGGCTGGGGCGACACTGTCATGCCTGAGGAGTTGCTGGCACTGTCACCTGCACAGGGCCCTCTGCACGCGAACTGTTTAGGGGTCCCGGCAACCGCAGCGGTGGGCAGCAGCACCCTCACCAGGAAGCTAAGATTCAGCCCACCTGGGTATCCCTTTCCAATCCTTCAGTCTGTCCACCCATTCATCTGCCCATCCAGGCACCCATCTGTCCGAGCACCCACCCACCCACCAAGTGGGTGCCCCAGGAGGATAGGGGGTGCATGGAAGCAGAGCTTCCCAGGGCAGCAGGAAAAGCCCTAGTCAGAGTCCTGCAGACCGAGCTCCAAACCCAGCCTTGCCTCTGGGGGCCGGGGGCCACGGGACACCCTCCTCTTCATGCTCAATTCTTTCATCTGCGAACGAAAGGCCCGGCCGCTGGGCTCCAACTCCTCGGGTGCTCAGGGGGGAGGAGGCTGCAAACGCCCCAGGGGAGCCTGTTGGGCTGAGACACGGGGCTGTGGGGGGTCCTGCCTTGCCGACCCCTCCCGGCGTGCCACGTGGAAGGGAGGGAGTGGAGGACATTACCGTGGGGCAGCCAAAAGGGCTGCCCCCCACTCATCCCATCTACGGCGTGGGGACTGCTGCTGGACTTGGACATGGGGCCCTGATGGCCTCAGCCCAGGGACAGGGATGGGGCTCTGAGCCTGATGAGGTGTCCTCAGACACAGGTGGCTGCCGCTACCTGCTCCTGCTCACTGTCGCGTCTTCCTCCCATGCCCAGGCACCTGCCGATCCTTCTGGCTGGCAGCCCTGGTGCCCGTGCGGGAGCCGCCCTGTTGCTGAGGCGTCGCCCCCCCAGCCGAGGCTTGCTGGCAGGTGGGGCCCTCGGCAGGCGCCACAGGAGAGAGGTCAGACCCTGGGCTTCCGCAGGGTCTCGCCTGTCGGGTGCAGCCTGCATCTTCCACTCTGGGAGGTCCTGAAGGACCAGGCCCAGGGGGCGAGTCTGGGGCGGAGGGCCTGCTGCCCTCGGTGGGCTGGAGGCTGTGGGCGTGGCCTGGGGTGGGGGAGCCCTGAGCAGCGTGGGCACATACAACGCCCACCCTGCCTCTGCCGCACCCTGAAGGCCCGTCAGTTCCCTCTTCCGGTGCGGTACTCACTGGCTGTCCCAAGCGGCCAACACTTGCTCCCCCTGATTTCTGAGTCTGAAGGCCATTGACAGAAAGAGGGGCCAGCAGTGGGTGCCGTGTTCACCCTCACATAGCACCGTACTCTGAAAGGGCCAGGTGTGGCCTGCCCCTTAGGTCGGAGGCGGGGAGGTATGGGAAGGGAGAGAGCATGGCAGTGCGAGAGGGCACTCTCCGCCCCCTCCGTGAACTCTCCACCCCACCACACCCCTACTCGGGTCCATACCATCACCCCTTCCCCGTCCCCTGCCCAAGGCAGCCAGAATCACCTTTCCAAGAAGAGCTTTGACTCCCCAGACCTCACAGAACAAGCGCATCGTCTGCCCACCCTCCCCCACTGCCCCACCCCACTCCCACCGGCACTGCCCCCACCCAGCTGTCCACACTCTGGCCTGCGGTACCCCCAGCCCGCCTGGGCAGCCCCTCCCTGGCTGCTGCAGGGCCTTCTCCTCACGCCCTGGACTTGATGTCCACCCACCCCGCCCCAGGACACATGCCCCTCCAGGGGTCCAGCTCTAGTCAGCAATGGAGGGGGCCAGGCAGAGGACGGCTGCTGAGCCCCACCCGCAGCAGGAAAAGGCCCAGCCTCGGTGCTGGGTGTGGCCCAGCAAGGACCCTGGCGGTCAGTCCCCGGGGCTGCCTCAGCCTGATCTCACGAACCGGATAAATGATACACGTTCTCGCGCACTCTGAGCCAGAGTGCCATACCTTGTCCCAAGCCGAGCACTGCTGTCCCCAGGGTGGGCCCCTCCCAGCCTCCAGCGGGGGGCCAGGTCAGGGGCAGACACAGGTGGAGCAGCAGAGGGCCTGCACCCTCAGAAAGCGGGCACACCCCCCAGACCCAGCTTGTCCCTCTGAGGAAAAGGGAGAAGCCACCGAGCTTTCCGCAGGGGCAGCTCAGCGAGCGTGCGGGGTGCCTGGGGAGGCCCAGCCTGGCCCTGCACCCTGTAGGGAGACCCGCCCCCAGGCAGGTGGTGCTCGGCTGGCCACGCACTCCTTGCCCTGCAGCTTCCGCTGGGCCAGCTGGGCGGAGGTCCTGGCCCAGCTCACTGGGCAGGTGCACACGGAGGAGGCGGAGCAACCACCCTGGAGGCGAAGACCCCACCACCTCTTCCTCTCCCCTTCCCACCAGTCCTTCTGGACTCAGAAAAGGCCCTGTGGGTCTGTCCCTCTCGGGAGAGGCCAAGGCCTGGACCTTCTGGGGACAAGGCATGAGAGGGGACCAAGGGCCACAGGCTGTCCCCCCTCACTGACTTACTTGGTGCCGGCTGGCCCCAGCCAGGAGCTCACTGGCGTTCTCTGTGTGTGAGGACGCGGCCTCGAGACTGGCTTCAATACTATCTGCAAATCAAGACAAGAAGAGCGATTACTGACTGGAGCCCAAGGACGGGGCGCAGGAGGGGAGTGGCCGGCATCTTCCCCTTGGAGGCCAGAGGTCCCTGTGAGGAGTCCCGCCTCCCAAGAGACAGAAGCTACAGAGACGAGCCAAAGGCCCACCTGGTTTAGGCGGCAGCTGGCCCAAGCCATCAGGACAGAGGGCCTGGAGGTGGCCCTCAGGGCAGGGCAGTCCACTCAGGAAAGGGTGGAGGCCTGCTGCTAGGGTTCTGCGCCCTTGCGCGGCCCCACTGCCGGCTGGGCCTCTGAACAGGGGAGGCCCCGTCCTGAACGTCTGACGGAGCAGCCATGGCTGGTCCGAACGCACTTCACACTCTGACCCTGGGCGTCCAGGCACCGACCACAGAAGGAGCGCCCAGGCTGCCCTGGGAGGTCCCAGCCTGCACCGCACCCCCCACATGAGACAGAGCTCCACCCTGAGGCACCCGCAAGCCATCCTGCAGGCCAGCTCCCCGGCTCTTTCCTCCCGAGCCCTAGGGGCTGCAAGGAGGGCGGGTGCAGGGCCAGCAGGACCGTAACTGTCTGGCACCTCACCGGCCCCGACCACTGCCTTCAGGCCTCTAGAAGGTCCCAGATCGGCCAGGGCAGCTCTGCAGGGCCACCAACCCCTCCACGCAGCCTGGTCTGGGCACAGGAGAGCCTGAGCACCAAGGCCACACCGATGTCATGCTGCCAGCCCCTCCTCAACCCCCAGGATGCTCACCCCACCCTGCAGCAGCCCAAAACCAGTTCTGGCTCTGCCCACAGGAGGCCTGCCCGTCACCAACGCCAGCCCACGGATGCAAAGCAATCCCGGTCACGCGCACCCCGCGGCTGGTCCAGGGCTCTGTGCAGGCCCGCCCCCTCGAAGCTCTGTTGAGATGTGCACAGCGCTCGCTTGTCCCCATGAGGCAGAGTTCTGTTGTCCCCGCCTCGGTCCTCCAGAGGGAGCTGGTCCTGCTTCTGGCTTCGTCCCCAAAGTTTCTTCCAGCAGTTCCTGGAAGGCAAGGGCTCCGCAGGGCTCCGCAGGGCTCCGCAGGGCTCGGCTGAGAGGAGGTGGTTCAGCCACCAGGTGCAGACAGACAGACAGTGGTGAAGGTGGTCCCCACTGAGGGGACACTCAGAGGCAACTTGAGGAGGACAGGGCAGGAGGTGGCGCTGGAGGCGGCGCTGGAGGTGGTGGCAGGAGGGAGCCAGAGGCAGCTGTGTGCAGCGGGGAAGTCCAGCCAAGCGCCCCATTCCTTCCTCATCAGGCACAGAAACTTCCAGCAAAGGTGGGCCCCTGTGTTCAGGGGTCGGTGAGCATCTCCTGTGCTCTAGGTGTCACCCTGGCCTGGTCAGGGTGCGGAGAGATCCCCAAGAGAAGAGCCTCAGGATGAGTGTGGGAAGGGGCCACAGGGAGGTTGTCACCTTCACCCCCTCCATTCTCAGGACAGGCACAGGGTGGGGGCGGGAGGGGCCGCGCTGGGTCAGGAAGGGTGGAAACAGCCCCGCTGCCCCGGCTAGGTGCGGGTCCTGAGGTCTGTGGAGGCCCCTCACTGCACAACGTTGTGGTGGAACAAGCCCAGAAGGACGCAAGCTCAGGACCAGAATGAACCTGACCTTGACCCCAAGCCCCTTCACTCCCAAGAGGAGCAGATACAGCCCTGGCCTGAGCCTGCCTGCCCACCTGGAGGCTGAGAGGGTCGAGCGGGTCACATCCGCACAGCCTCACACAGCTGAAGGGCCCTGCTCTCAGGGTCACAGCCTGGAGGCCGGGCACGGGGCGGCCTGGAGACGCCAGCTGTAGGGAGGACCCCCTTACTTGGCAGGGGCTCGCAGGACTGGCCCTCGCCTGGGGGACCCACAGCAGAGGTCTCAGCCACCATGCTCTCCACAGGCGTGAGGACGAGGCCAGGCACAGGCGGGTGCTCTGCCAGCTTCCTGCGCACCAGCCCCCGCAGCTCCCGCCACTTATGCCTGAGGTCACCCAGGCCCTGCCAGCAGCAGTAGCCCAGAGCGGTCACCGCCTGCAGGATCCAGCTCCACACGCTGTGCTCCCAGGCGGGCGGGCCCCGCAGCGCCTGAACAGCAGAGGGTAGTGGCTCATCACCCACTGCACCAGTACCTCCGTCTCCTGGGGGCTGAAGTTGGGCTTGCAGGTCTTGGTTCGAGAGTGGGGGCCCGGCCACACAGCCCTGCCCGGACGGCAAGGCTGCCGCGGCTGGCTCGGGGCCGCGGCCCTGCCAGCAGGTAGCCTTGCTGCCGCTGGACCCTGGAGAGGCACCAGAGGCTGAGGGGTGGGTGGAGGCCACAGCCAGCCAGGGCGCATTTGGGACAGGCGGTGGAGAGCACGGCACCACCAGGTGTGTGGCCCCGGCCCCCGCCATCACAGTGGGAACACCACATCAGCACAGCGCGGGGTCCCGGGGTCGCAGAATCTCTGGTGCAGGCACCCATCCCTCCCGGGGCCCTGGTCAGGGCTGCCACAGGTCAGCACTCACTGTCCCCTCCCAAGTCCGGAGACTGTCTCTGAGATCTGCTTGACCCTGGGACTGGGTGGCCACATGGGTGACATCCAAGTGTCCATCTGGAGTGGACACATCACTGAGCACACCCCACACCGTCCCAGTCGGCCGGAAATGGCTATAACCGCACGCTAAGGCCTGCAGGGGCGAGTGGCTCGGAGGACGAGGAGATGGGGCAGGCCCCGTGCAAAGGGCATCCCAAGGGCTGCCAGGGCCCAGCTGCCTGTCCAGGCCCTGCTGGAAGCACAGGCTCAGGGGGAACAGGGACCGTGCCCAAGGCAACATGGCTTGCCCACTCCATCCGCCCCTCCCAGGGGCACACACAGCACCAGGGGGTCACAGAGCTGGCCCCGAACAGACCTCAGAACCCTCATGGGTCCCGGGCCTGATGGAGGTGGGGGCTCCTGCACAGCCCAGGGCTCCCAGGGAGGCATCGGCAGGGCCCAGGAGCCAGGTGCAGAGGAGGGTGGGCAAGCCCCCAAGTACTGCCTTGGGGCTATGTTGGCTCAGGGCCCCCGGCACCAGGGGCAGTAGCCGAAAACACCACCAGAGCGCCTGGTGGGGCTGAGGGCCTCATGGGTAGGAAGCCTGAAAATGGCAGGGACATCAGCCCTCCGGGCACAGCTCTTCCCCACCACACCCCTGGTCCAAGACGTGGCCCACAGGAGGCCACCAGCAGCAGCGGAGCCAGGACCCCGGCTTGCCCCACGGAGCCCTGCTGCCGCACAGCCCTCCCCAGCCCAGACAGCCTACCCCCTCCGCAGAGTCCTGGGGTGAGGAAGGCCCAGGGTGGGGGGCATGGAGGCCACCTTCTTGTGTGAACAGAATGGGTGGGCCACCTTCTTGCGTGAGCCTCCCCGCCCTGGCCCTCGTAGGGTTGGGGGGCTTGGGGAGCTGCAGAGTGAGGCAGCTCAGGCCTCCAGAACCTGCCCTGGGCCTTGCTCGTCCAGGAGGCAGCCCTGCCCACCCTGGGGACAGGGCTGGTGGGGGGGCGGGGAGCAGGCAGAGGGCAGGCACCCACCAACAGCTTCTCCTTGCTCCAACACCATGGAGGCCAACTCCTGGAGGATTCGGTTCACGTCCAGCAGGTCACTCTGCGGAAACAAGATGGCAGTCCTCAAGTGCCTGCAGGGGCCAAGGGCACAGCCATCAGGGAGGGCCGAGAGCTGGCAACCAGGGACAAGTCCACGGTCATGCCCGGGGTCACCCCACGAGCCAGACAGGGCTGGCATCTGAATTCTGTCTCCTGCCCCCAAGGCCAAACCTCAAAACTCTTCATGGACCCCAGGGCTGCAAGCTCCCCTCTGGGTACAGAGGACCCGCGATCGGCCCCTGGAGGGTCACAGCCCTGTGTGGGGCCTGGTTCCCCACATCATCCTGCAGCCCCATCCTCAGGAAGGAAGAGGCAGTATGCCCGTCGGTCCTGCCCCACTGCCCGTCCTCAACCGCGGCTCCTGGACCGGAGGGTCCTAGCTGTCCCCTCCACGTACCCAGCACCACGCACAGGCCACCTCCAGGTGCAGTTCAGGAAGTCCTGGGGGCAGAGGGGGCAAGTGGGTGGGGGGTGGGTAGACGGATGGATGGTGGGTGGACGAGTGGACAGATGGATGCTAGACAGTAGCCCCCCTGCTGTCCCAACACCAAGTGCCCCATGAGTTAGCTGGTGAAGGGTAAGGAACAGAGCCTGGACCAGGAGGATTCTGGGGCAACCCCACCCCGCCGGCCATGCTGGCCGGTGGCACCTCCCGCGGCGCCATCTGACTCCATCTGCCAGCAGAGCGGCACTAATGCTCCGGGGAGTCAGCCACACCACTCACGCCCCCGCCATGACTTTGCCGTTCATTCTGGAACCTTGACCAATTTCCACAAGGGTCACTTCACCCCACGCAAAATGTTACAGGGAAATTCACTTTCTTTTTAGGAGTGTTCTGGGAAATGAAGCAATTAGCGTGATCTTAAACCGACACATGCTATCGACTATAATTCAATTACTGGGCTTCCCTCTGTGGGACCGGGGCCCATGGCTGGGAAGGCGGTGGCCAGGGCGGGGCCCCCAGGCGCAGTCTCTGGGGACCCCAGCAGACGGGTGAGTGTGAGAGAGCTCGCCGGCCTGCAGTGACAGAGGCCCCTCCCGTCGGGCAGCCTCCGTCTGCCGCACTGTGGGTGAGCATGCCAGCTGGCACCGCAGCCCGTAGATGGGGCGCGCAGGGGGACAGCCCAGGGGCTCTCCCGAGGACGCGCAGCCCTCACACCTGGGTCTGACGGACCTGGCTCAGGTCACGGCCCACTGGATCTCACCTCTCTGGGTCACCTGGGCAGCCACTCCTGAGAGGTCACGCGCCACAGCCCGTCCAGAGGGCAAGGGGCCTTGGGCCTCAGCTGGTGAGGTGCTGCCTGCAGCCTCACCAGCCCACAGGGACACGGCCTTGGTGAAGGAGAGGTCGGGGGTGTCATTGAACAGAGGACAGGAGGCCCATGACCATGAGCCCAGGACCCTCTGGTTCTGCCAACAGGGGTAGCAGCTGCTCCTGCCCCTGTCCGGCACTGAGGCCCAGCCTCCCCGCCAACACTTGGCTAGTGTCCTGGGTGTCCACTGTCCAGAGCAGTGCTGACCCAGTGACCTAGGGCAGCCTGGACACAGCACAGTGTCCCAGCCTGACTCCTGTCCTGGGCCTCAGGAGAGGACCCCTCAGGGGCCAAGGTGACTTTCCAAATGGCTGCAGACTCGCTGATGCCAGCACCCAGCTCCACCCCCGTCACCCCCTGCCCACCGCAGGATGGGTCTGGAACAACAGCCCTGGGGACACAGTCAGTGCTGGGGCCCAGGAACTGTCATACCTGGCCATCTTGGGCTGGGGCGTCCCACCAGGCCCCTGCTGTCCCCTCAAATGCACAGCAGTACCTGTGGGGACCACACACATGGGGCTGTGCATAAGCGGGACAGGCAGGGCAGGCGGGCCTATGCTCGGAGCCAGGGTGCCTGGGGGAGCAGCACAGCAGGGCCTCCCGCAGGGTGACCCACGCCAAGTGCACCCACCCTTGGGCCTGTGTATGGGGATGTTTCCTTTAAGTCAACATGATCATTCGTGTGGATACCCCTCTTCCTACAACACCCGATGCTCAGACCACTGACCTTCACCCACCTCCTGGCCGGTGGTCAGCCCACACATCGTGCTCAGCAGACGGCCCCCCGACCCCAGCACCGACACGAACAGACAGGGCACCGAAGAACCAGCCGTGACCCTGTGTCCACAGCAGACCCGGCAGGCATAGGGCTGGGCCGGTCCCTGACAGGGGAGGGGCAGGCCCACAGAAGGAAGAATCCCAGGAAGGAGTGTAACACGGGCAAGTGTTCCTTCAGTCACCACCAGGCGGCTGGGGGCCAGGCCTCAGCTCCTGACAGAGGTCACTGAGGGCTAGGCCTGTGGCACAGGGGGGACGGCGCTTCCGGGCTCCCTCCTCCTGCCTCCTAGGCCTGCCAGGCAGCCATAGCAACAGAGCAGCTGGTGCTCTGAGCTCTGCCCCTGGAGGGGAGGCCAGGTGAGACAGGCAGGGGCAGCCTGGCACAGACCCAGCTGGAGGTGGACAGCTGACTCTGGTCCCTGCTCCATGGGCCAGACCAGTGCCTGGTAAGCCCGAGACGTGGCCCCAGTGGCTAGGGCTGTGCCCATCTTGGCCGTCCTCTCCTGCCCCAGGGAGAGGGGCTCTGCCCTGCCCTGCCCTTAGAAAGAGCGGCCTCAGGCAGGTGAAGTCACCACCATGAGGAGGGAGCTGGCTCGGCCACTGCCACGTGGTGACCTCAGTGACCTCTTACATCTCCATCGCCGGGGACAGAGGCCAGCCAAGGGGCTGGTGTCGGAGCACCGCAACCAGGCCTGCTCACGCGTCAGGCGGCCTGGCTCAGGGCGCGGCTGTGCCCACACATGACACATCCTTCAAGCGCTGGGAACACAGCGGTGACAGACAAGCCCTCCACGAGCTTCTGTGCATGTGGACCAAGATCGACGAGGCAGGTAATTAAACAGCATGTTGGAGCAGAGGGGCTGAACTGGTGCTGTGTGGCGAGGGGCCCCAGGCCCCCGCTCGGCCCCGAATGCTCAGCTGCACAGGGCACAGGACAGAGGACACTCGGCCGCCAGGACAGGCACTGGGAACGCTGCCTGAAAGCCAGGACCCAGGCAGGGGAGGGCCAAGGCGGTCTCCCGTGTCCTCCACCCACTCCCAGCCTCGTGCCACTGCCCAAACCTAATTAGGGCCGGTGCTTCAGCCACAGGATGGAGCCACCGTCTCTCCCCCATCCCTACCCCAGGCAGGGCCCCCGGTGGTAGGCTGCGGGCTGCCAGTACCTGTCCCGGTGGCACTGACACTCCAGCCCTGAGGGTCCCGGGAGGTATGAGGCCCCCGAGGCCTGGTCCCCTGTGGCCGGTGTCAGGCAGGTGCCCCAGGCTGGGAGGCCAGAGACCACCTGGCCTCGGGACCAGGGGCAGCAAGGGAGAGCCGAGCATAGACAGCGCCCCTCTCTGCCCTCTGTCTGCAAGGACACCCCAGCCCCAACCCCAGCCCCAGCCCCAGCCCCTGCCCCTGCGTGTTTGGACCTCACCTCAGCACATCTGCCCCTAGGCCCCAGGGTCCCTCCCGTGGCCTTCCCCATCATCAGAGAGACAGACCCTGGGTCTCTTCCCGCTGTCCCTTGCTGTGCCAGCCAAGCGCTGGAAAGGGCCCTGCACTTGACCCTGCTCTGATCCACACAGCAGGGGCAGCCTATCTCCCAATGGGGCTGGATGGGGTGTGAGAACGGGGCTCGAGGGGGGAGGGCTTGAGGGGGCGGGCTGGGCACCGGGCCCAACCCCCTCCCGAGGGTAAGCCCTGTTCCTGGCAGACACAGCACCAGGTCCTGAGCAGGGTGCTTGCCAGGGAGCTGCAGGGCAGGCAGGCCCTCCGAGAGCAGCTGCCCCGGCCCCTCCTGCAGCAGAGAAGGAGACTGAGGCCCAGAGTGGGGGCCACGCCCAGGCCGGCACCACGAACAGAGCCTCCACACGCCCCTCCAGCATCGAGATGGGCCCCCCTGCACGCTTGTCGGGCCCCCCAGGCCTTGGGCAGTGGTCCCAGGTTCTGTGGCTACAGGCACGCGGGCAGACCACAGCCCACACAGACAAGCTTTAGGAGACAACGAACAGCCCCCCTGGGCTCACATCGCCGCCTGCTGGCAGCACCCCCAAATTGCAGGTGCAGCTCTAGGGCAGTTTATTCAGGGGATCTGGGCAGGGAACCCCCTCATCGGAGCAAAGCAGATGTGCAGAGAGGAGAAGGGCTGAAGGGCAGGCCACAGGGACTGGGACGCAGCTCCCAGGGCAGGCCGTGGCCCCAGCCAGAGGGCTGTGCCCTACTGGGAACACCCAGGGAGACACAGGGCAAGTGCTGCAGGGCTCCTGGGGCTCCGATCTCCCCGCGCGCCCCAGAGCGCCTTCGCGGGCCGTCAGCAGCAGCGAGGCTCAGCGGGAGGCAGCCTTGTCCGCAGACCACAGGGTGAGCATCTCCAGAGCAGCGCTGGCCCAGCCAGCCCCGGAGAGCTGGGTCACCACACCAGGGGGTCCAGGAGCACGTGCGCACATGCGCGCACACACGTGCATACTGGGCCCTCACCTCGATCTGCAGGACGGCCTCCTCGCGCAGTCGCATGGCCTCCCAGTCCTCGGTGACCTCAGGGCACGGCGCCTGCTCCTGGCCCTGCCACGCGCTGTCGTCCCCATGAAAGATCTCGTCGTCGGCCAACTCAGCAAAAGGGGCCTGGGGGCTCTGCTGACGACAGACAGACCGGCTGCCCTACTGCGCCTCACGGCCACCAGGCCTGGCCACAGCTGCACCTCGAGGTCGGCGTCAGCTCACAGCACCAGGAGCCCCCAGAGTCTGTGCACTCCGCACCCTCACCCCATCAGCCTCCTGGCCAGGGGAGAGCAGGCCCAGCCTGGGCCCTGAAGCCACGTGGGGTGGCAGGCCTGTTGCTCAGGGGATGTCCCCACAGGGCCACAGGCACTGGGCTGCTGTGAATGGCAGGGAGGGGTCAGGACAGGAGGACTCGGGGGCCGCCCCAAGCCCGGCTGCAGGGGCCACATGGCGGGACCCACAGCCCAGCTGTGGCAGGATCACACGGGAGACCCCACAGAGCCGTCTCCACAGGCCCGGTCCCCAAGGAGAACACAATTAAAGGCTCGAGTCCTCTGCAGCACGTATAGGGGGCCATGATGGCCTGGTGCCAGTTGTGGGGCAGGAGTGGCAGACACACTGAGCTGGGTGCAGAGACCAAGGAACCCGCAGACAGGCACTTGGGGACCCTCTGGGAAACGCCTGCACGTCCCAGCAGCCCCTGCAGGAGGCCCTGGCAGCAGCGGCAGCCCAGCACCGGGGCCAGCTCAGGGATGAGGCGTGACGCCAGCAGCGTCTTCTGTGACCATGCCCACAGCTCCGCAGGTGGTCACACCACCCACGGTCAGTGACAGGGTGGTTGACAGGGCCTGGGGGCGGGTGGGGGGCGGAGAAGCCGCACGAGCCCGGACCCCTCCTCCCCGCACACACAGCACCGTGGGAGGAACCTCCTCCCCCAGTCAGCAGAGGCCTTTAAATAAACAAAACCGTAAATAGATGCATGTAAAATTAAAGATCTGAAACTCCATTGACAAGCACTCCTTCGCCAGGGTGGCAATTAACACCCCCCTCCGGGTGTGGGCGGGCGGAAGCGAGCTGAGCAGGCCCTGGTGGGTGAGTGGGAGCCGGAGGGGCGACAGCTCCCAGCCCCTCCAAAAGCTGCAGCCTGGCCCTGCCGGCAGCTCCAGGCACAGCCTCCAGGCCTCGGCGTCCTCACCTGTAGGCTGGGATGCGTGACCTTCTCCCCAAGGCCAAGGCTGCCAGCTACCGTGCAGACGTGGGGTGGCTGGGGACCCGTGCCCCCACCCTCCACAGGTACCGCCAGGCTGCCCTCCCCAGCGACTCAGGATGAGAGACAGGACAGGAAGAGGTGGCTGGGTTACCCGACCCTACCACAGCCCTTCCCTTCTGAAATGACCAGAAAGCGCCCCTTTATCCTCCTCACAAAGGCCCAGTCTGGGTCTGCAACCAGGGGTTTGCTGGCACCGTGCGGGGCCGGCAGAGGAGCCGCCCTGTGATGCTTTTCCAGCTCAGAGGCGCCCACAAAGGCGGCTTTCTCCAGGGCCGGGGGCTCGGGCCCCACTCTGACGCGTGCGGAGAGACCCACAGCCCAGCGTGACTGCGGCAGACGGACTGGGCAGTGAGCAGTTTCCCGTGAGAAAGACGGAGCCCGGGGGGGGGGGGGTTGCCCCTGGAGGCCAGGACGACACCCCCACCTCAGGCCGGCGAGGAGTAAGGCGCTCCAAGAAGCAGGCCGCCTCCTCCAGCGCTCCGACCCCGGGCTCCGCGAGAGAGCACCCACGACCCCAGGGTGGAGGGCAGAGGTCAGTGCACCAGCCAGTCACACAGTGGAGAAACAGCCTCTGTTCAGAAGCCAAGGCTGGCCACCTATTTCTCCAGTAGCCATGACTCTGCTGGCTATCTAACAGAAGTTTCTAGAAACTTGTCAAAGCCCAGGCTGCCAGAACGGCAGCCATGGCAGTGCCCCAGCCCTCGTGTGGAAGGAAGGAGCTAGGCACAGGAGCGAGGGGCAGCTCTCCTCCTGGGCCGGGGGTTGGGGACCGGGGACTGGGGGCCAGGCAGGAAACTTCCAGCTGCCCAGGGGACGAGGTGCCTCTTCCCTGCTGCAAACGAGCACAGGGCTGCAGCCCGCCAGGGCCAGGATGGCCCACTCCAGACAGGCGGGCGGCTCCCAGAAGCCTGGCGTGGGCTCAGAGGACAGAGGCAGGCAGCAGGCACCCCGACCCTGCAACGGTGGCCCCAGGGTGGGGCCTCAGCGCGGCCCTGGGTGCTGCTCGGAACGGGGCGGCAGTCCCCTATGGTCGCAGCTTGCATTATTCCTTAAAGTCGCCCCATCTCCATGACTTCTCCGAAGTCCTCCTGACTGTTCTCTGCTTTAAAAACTCTCCCGTGCTGACATGCACGTCGGGGGGCTGCTGTGAAGACCAAGGGCCTCCCCATGGGGGGTGCACTCGGGCAGGGCTGCAAGGCCACAGGGCGGACAGGTGCTGCGTTGATGGACAGACGTCCCCACAGTGCCGGGTGGTGGTCGCTCCGGCTCCCACCTGCAGCACACCCCTCCTGCGTCCACGGGGGCTCTCCCATGCTCTGCTCCTGGGGCAGGTGTGAGGAGGTGTGGTGGGCCCGCCTCGCCCTCTCCGGACGCAGGAGCGGAGGGCGTGCCCACGTGCCTGCTGGCCACTGGGAGGTCCCCTCCTGCCGTCCCCAGCTTTTGCCCTTTGCAGTCTTGGAGTTGAACCGTCTGCCTCCTCCTGATTTGAGAGATCCCCACGCAGGACGGCTGTGAGGCCTTCCGAGGAACCTGCTGCACAGACCTCCGCCTGCTCCACGCCACGTGCTATTTGCCCCCGCAGGGCGTGCTGATGAGCAGCGTCAGCCTGCAGCCCTTCTCTGTGGCCGGGCGTCCCTGCCCCCAGCTCACCGCACACGAGTAGCAGTCACCTCTCTAGCGTTAACGATGCTTCCCCACTGCCCGCCGGCCGCCCTCGACTCGGAGGAAATCAGATTACGTCTGCTCCCTTTGAAATCACGTGACATTTTTCTCCAGCTTTCATCAGCTTTGAAGACTTCATCTCTGCCTCTCTCATCCAAAATGTAACGGTGATGTGAGTAAAGGTGGTTTTTAAGAAACAGGATAAACGTACCCTATTTGTCATAATGCCCCTCCCATCTGTGACCTGAAGTGTTTGGCCAGTGCCGGGCAACTCTCACCCATCCCTCCTCCAGTGGTTTCCGGCTGACCCCCCACCCTCATCCCCCCACCCAGGGCTCTAACCGGACTCTTCTCTGGGCAGTCCGCCAGCCTCCGCTCCCAGGGGGCTGTGCTCACGGGGCGGGGCGGGGGGGGCTGATCTGACACGCATCACCATGCTAGGCAGGTGCACGGCCGGCAGTCACCTGGCACCGTGCCCAGCCCAGAGGCCCAAGGTCAAGTGCCCACTCTCCGAAAGGCCCTCTGTCTGAGCATACGCCCCCACCCGAGGCCCTGCCCACAGCCCCTCCTGCTCATCCCCAGGGTGCCAGGGGGATTCTGTGCTGCTCCCCATGGCCCACGGCGAGTCCCCATACTCACCTGCTGTCTGCCACCCGTCTGCACCGTGGGAAGCAGGGCTCGGGACCTTTCCGCAATTTTCTGTCGGCACCGGCACAGAAGAGGCAGGAAGCAGAAGAGAGACGGTCAGACAGACAGGAAGCGGCAGACCATGACAGACAGCAATGCACACCCTCGCCCCCGGAGAACGCAGTGCGCCAGGGCCTCAGGAAGACCGGGCACCTGGCTGGGCCCTGCCGAGCTGCTGTGGGACAGCCCCGGCCCAGCACCAAAGTCCCTGCGTCTGTTTCCTCGCCCATCAGAGGGGGTGACCCCTGGCTTCCCGCCTCCTGGGTGGCTGCCATGCAAACGTCTTTTGGGTGCCACCAGAGGCCACTATCCTTCCCTGCATACTCCCTGCAGTCATACCAGCCACGTGGCTAATACTCACAAGGCTGGTCCTCCCTCAGCTGTGGGGGACGGGGCGGTACCAGCCCAACTCAGGGATGAGACACCAGAGCGGGCACCCAAGGGAACCAGGCCCGCCCGCCCACAGGCCCCCCACCTTCTGCACTGCTCCATAGCGCTGAATGGCCTCGGAGAGCTGAGTTTTCAGGCGGTCCAGCTGAAGACGCTCCTGCTGCAGAGAGTGGCTAAAACCAGGGCCTCAGGCCCACTCCTGTGCCCCCGGCAGTGCCCACACCAGGCCCGTCCCCGCCTCCCACCATTGCTGTCAGGATCGGGCCCATCCCCGCCTGCCATCACAGTCACCGCCTTGAGCCAGTGTCACTGTGGACACCACCGCCACCCACACACACACACACCCTCCACCCTGAACTCGCTGCTGTGACCCGCACGGCCGTCCGGTCCCCGAAACAACCCGCACCAGGGAGAAGCGTGACAACCCCACGGGACAGCTGAGGAGACCCTCCGCCACTGTTCTCCACCCGCCTGACCCCTCACGGCCCGGGGGACGTACCCGGGAGCAGCCCCGCAGCAGCTCCGACATCTGCTTCATGGCGCTGGTGCTGGCGGCCACGGTGTGGTTGGTCTCCTGCTGCGCCGTGTGCCTGAGGCGGGCAGAGGTGCAGGTGAGGCAGGGCTCTCCCAGACACACAGTTTAGAATTCTGTGTGGTCTGGGAGGATCGGGGGAGACCAGCCCCTCCCCTGCTCGCAGTTGACCACAACCCCTTAGACTAAGCAACACCAGGGGCCAACCCTGCCCTCAGGCCTCCTGCGGGTGCACCGGTCAAGGGAAGGGCCCCGGCCTGGCTCAGGCCCCAGCAGATGCCAGAGAGCCCTCCTGACCCCACCAGCTGCAGCCCAGTGCCCCACTCTGCACCCCCCCACACAGAGCACACAACTGGCGAGGTGGACGCCCCTCAGGGCCCCAACACCCAAGTCCGAGCACCTGGGCAGGGCCTCTCTGCATCTACACCCAGCATCCTGCAGCACAAAGAGGACACCTGGCTCCCATTCCGCACCCCCTGCTTGCAGGGGTGCAGACCCCACCAGGGAGTGCGGGTGTGGGGTGCACATGTTGGGGATGGTTGGTAGGAACAGTGGGTGCAGAGAGAGTGTGCACTTGGGCGCGAGGCTGACCACATGAGCACAGCCTGCGTGTGGGCATCTACATGGGCACAGCGGGCACAGCTGGGCTCCTGATGCACGAGCCCAGCCTCAGGCTCCAGGCAGCAGCCAGAGGGCCCTCAGGTGCATGGTGTGCGCACAGGTAGGAGTGTGGACAGGTGGCACTTATGTGGGCGGAGGGCACAGCTGTGCACACCACCACAAGCACTGCACACAGGCACACACTCACAGGCTGTCCCGCAGCTCCTGAGTGTCCCTCGGTGTCCCCAGGGACCGGAGGCCCTGCTCCAAGGAGGTCGCTGTAGAGAGAAGGGAACAGGCGTCAGGAGCAGAAGCCCCTCCCCCAGGTGGTGCCCAGACTCAGGGTGCATGTCCCACGCCCAGCAGGGGCAGGCCGGGAGCCCGAGTGTGTGGCCCCTGCCAGGACCCCAGGGGAGGCACAGCACGGCCGCATGTTTGGTCGGTCACACGGGGCCCCCGGGCTCCTAGGCGCCACCCCCCACGGGCCTGGCCCTCCACCTGGGGGCCCTTCGCCCCTCCCCCACAGCCTCCTCAGTGCACTCACTACCCTGGCTAACCCCGGGACTCTGGGGCACACACCAGGTCTGCAGGAGCTGGCCTGGTGGACTGTGACGCTCGCCCCGGCCCCAGCCCCAGTGACCAGCGAGCCGCCAGCCCTGCCAGCCTGAGAAAGGCCCCAACCCGCTCCTTCCCCACGGGGCCGCCTCCCAATGACCCCAGCCAGGATGGGCGCGGGGCGAGGGGGCAGAGCTGGAGGAAGCCCCTGCAGCAGGAGCCGGTGCGTGTGCCGGAGCAGCAGTTCGGTGGGGGCAGTAAGGACACTCTGACCTGCCGGCCCTCTTGTCCTGAGACACCTGAGCCTGGACCGCAGGGCAGTCTGGTCGGGGTGGGGGAGGCCACAGGCACCGCCACCCCCATGTCACGTCGACCCCAAATGGCACGCTCGGTGGCCACGGGCAGCCAGGCCAGGGCGGGGCTGGGGCTCGGACTCACCACTGGAGCTGATGTGGGAGACATTGGCTGACATCTCCTGGAACAGCTCCTGCAGGTCCCGTGGATCCACCTGGGTGGCTACAGGGAGACAGCAGGGGGAGGCCACAGTTGCCGTGTGTCCCTGGGGCAGTTCCGGAGCGGCGAGGCTGCGGTCGGCCCCTTCCCAGTCGGCCCCTTTGGGCGGGGCAAAGTGTCAGAGGCAGAGATGGGGGTCCCCTTCCTGCACAGCACTTGGATGCCACGGAGAACAGAGAAAGGGCGGCTCCTCAGAAAGGCCCAGCAGTGGGGGCTGTCCACCCAGGCAAGCCCACACAGGGCCCACTCGGGAGACAAGAGTGCCCAGGTCGCCGCACAGGCGCGCTCACCCTTCACAAAGCAGACAGCCCACACCCCTCAGAGACAGCCAGGCGACGTCCGTCCCTCCGAGGAACCAGGACAGACCGCGGGACCGAGCCCTGAAGCTGCATCGGTCCAACCCCTGAAAGGCACGGCGCCGGGGCCACAGGGTGCCCCTCCAGGGAGACGTCGGGCCTGATCCCCAGATGGCAGACACAGGCCGAGCCTCCGAGGCAGAGCCCTGGCCGCTGCCTGCAGACCATCGAGCACCCAGGGCACCCCGCGTGGCCACGGGACGCCACACCTCAGCAGCTGTATCAGTGCTGGGGCCGAGGCTACTGATGAGGTGCCCCGAGGGACTTTCAAAACAAGCCTTGAGAAGGTCAAAGGTACCCACAAGCAACTGAACTGCCTCTGGAACGAAGTCCAATTCTCTCCAAAAGAAAGCAATCAAACCTAGCACAAATATTACAAAATTCACCATTATAACTTACTGGACATAGGAAAAAGTAGGGAAATGTGACCCCTCACCATAACCACGAGAAAAATCGGTCAACAGACACCCTAGCAATGACAGAGAGGACGGAACCCGCAGGGAGGGGCAGCGTTTGTGGAAGTTACAACGGGCCCGAGGAGCCCTTTGGGAGGCCGAAGTCACAGCACACAGAGAGGGACACACCCACCCAGCGAGGCCACAGAGCACCCATGGAGCTTCTGAGAGACAGAGGAGGGCTTCAGGTGGGCAGCAGACTGGGCACCGAGAGGGAAGCACAGAGACCTGGAGGACACCCCCCAGGGGCCGAGTGGAAACAGAGGAAAAGACAGCAAGGACGACAGAGCCGAGGGCCCTGGGGGCCGTCCAGCAGCCCGCCCACGCAGGCAGGGCACCGAGGCGGGAGCAAACAGACTAAGAATTTCAAGAAACACGGGCCCAAAGTACCCAGGCGTTACGTGACTAGCCACTGAGATTCCCAGAGTTTCAGTGAGTCCCACGCACACACGTTAAAAATAAAAGGCCAGGGGCCCATCAGAGTCGAAACTGCAGAAACTGTGATAAAAGAGGGACTTTGGCGGGGCCCAGGGGACAGAGACACTCCCCGGCAGAGCCCATGGGAGTGAAGGCAGGGCGGCGCTGTCCCATCAAGTGCAGCGACAGAGCAAGACACGCGGCCGGGACCCCACACCCAGCGGAAACGGCCTCTGCCTCCTTCCTAACTGACCGCAGTATCGAAGGGACAGCCGAGCGTGAGAGCCACGAGGCGCTGCTGCCGACAGCCAGTGCGAACCGCCTCTCGGGCAGCAGTGGAGGCAGGGGCTGTGGGGCTGCGGGTCACACGCACGATGATGACCCATTTGCAGGCGGGCTGGGGGCAGCTGAAGGCACCACACACAGCAGAGGCAGCGGGCGCTGAACAGCACCCACGAACCCAGAGCAGGACGGGAGGAAAGGGGTCAAGGGAAGCGCAGGGCGCAAATGCCAAGACAGGGGACTTAACCCTGAGAACAGTGCCACCTACCCTAAAGACCAGTGGTCTAAAAGCAAGTCAGCCAGCACTGTCCGCTGGTGGCCAGTGGCGATGGCACTGTGAGCAGGTTGCAGACCACCTCCACCATCACCCGAAGTCCGGGGGGCGGACAGCTGCAACCTTTCGGATCCGAAGCAGAGAAGGTCAGAGGGGATCAAAAGCAGACCCATTACACACTGAACATGGGAAGCCCACTTCATGTATGAAATCAGACAGCGCCCATCAGTAAAGGACCAGGACACGCATCATGGAACCGGAACGTGAGACAGCAGGTGGCCACACCACACCGGCGTCAGAGCCAGAACGTGAACCACGCCCGTGACAGCGGAAAGGGCACCGTTACGAGGCAGGCTAACGGGTCGAGGGGCCCGGAAGACAGAACGCCCCTAAATGTGCATGCCCCTCAGACTTCAGCCTAGAAAAGTAGGAAGCAGAGCAGAGCTGAAAGGAGAAACGGACAAACCCCCAGCCCCCACCCCACTACGCCACCGTCCCTCTCGGCGGTTGGCCTAACACGTCGGCAGTCAGCAAGGGTGCATGGACCCCACAGCGTCCACCAGCTCGCCCGAGCAGGGTCCAAGGGACACCCTGCCCACAGCAGAACGCACACCCGCCCAGGGCACGCGGACCCCTGCCAGGGCCAGGCAGCAGCTCAGATATACAGCCCATCCCCTGCCTGTGTGACAGCTGAAGACACACACAAGATACTTTCTGACCACAACAGACTCAACCTGGATATCAGGGACA
>VMDR010001056.1:48858-151547 GCA_007922815.1 Macrotus californicus
CGGGGGGGGGGGGGGGGGGGGGGGGCTTACAGCAGCAAACACGTCTGTGGGAAAGGCCCCCGGTCAGCGCTCTAACGAGAGCAGATTAACCCCAAGGGAGGCGGAGGGAGTACATATCAGAGGAGCAGAAATCGATCACATCGACATTAGATAAGGGCGGAAGTAATGGAGTCAAATCTGGGTTTTTGACACAATCAATAAAACTGATAGACTTCCAGGCAGACTAATCGAGAACAGAACAGTGAAGACACAAATCAGCCATCTCGGGAACAAGAGGGGCTCCCACCGCCGAGCCGGCAGGCACGCGGACAACACGGCCCGAATGCTGTGAGCGACTTCGAGGAAAACGGGGAAGGTCCTCGAGAGACAAAGGACCACAGCCACCCTCCCGGGACTGTGGGTTAAAATCCTCCCACGGTGGAAACGCCAGGCTCTGAGGGCAGCGTGGGGCCGGACACTGAAGGGCAGAAGGGCACCCATGGCGTGTACAGACCCTGGGGACCCGATGACCCGGGACACCGAAGCCCACCTGCAGACAGAAGCACGAGGTAATTCAAGGGGACAGGACAGTCTCCAACCTGCAGAAGAGCAACTGGGCGTCCCCGAACCGCAACCCAGAATCACCCCAACTCAGAATTAACTCCCCGTAGTCACAGACGGAAACATAAAAGCTAAAGCCACAACACTGAACACCGAAGGATCAAAACCGCCCAAGACAGCAATACGTCAAAATGTACCACTTCTGGCCTCCCAAGGAGACACAAATCAGAGACAGGCAGAGCCCAAGAGCGGCGGCCGACACGTCGCTCCTCTGAGCAGTCCACCCCACTCCCAGACGGGCAGAGCGCACGGCCCGCAAAGCTGCCGGTGAACACAGAGCAGGCGGACGCCCGGCGGCGGGCTCAGCACGCGGCGCTCAGCACCAGGGTCCCCACGCCCAGCTCATGCAGGGAGGCAGGGTGGCCATGGCCAGGAGGAGAGCCCCTGTGGGCGCAGGCAAAGGCGGAGCCTTCGGGGCACCCATGTGGGGCCGGGCCGACAGGGCCCGAGGGCATCGCCACTTTGGAAAGGGTTTCGCATTTCCCTAAACAGTTACACTTCCAGCACATGAACAGCCATCTGACTCAGGCACTTATCAAAGCCCCCACCGCAAAAGGGACGTCTGTCCATACAGAAACCTTCCACAGATGACAAAGGAAGCATCGGCAGGGTAGACAGGACGAGGCTGTGGACGTCCCCTCCTGAGCAGTCAAAGATGAACTAATGACACACACAACGGACATGGCAGTCCTCGCGCGTGGGCTGAGGACACGTCGGAGCTGGAAGAGGAGAGGCCCTGGCCTCCCTGCTCAGGACCCTCAGCAGGGACACCTGCCCAGCAGCCACCAGAAGCTAACAAGCAGCTGGGCTGAGCAGGCAGGGGAGGGGAATGTGAGTGCGAGGAGGGGTTCAGGAGCGAGTCGAGCCCGGACAGTGTGGCTGGGCACCCCTCCCTGAGTCTCCTGACAAAGCAGCACCCCCAGGAGGGCATAGAGGGGAGCCCCCATTCTCCAGTCCCCCTGACACGCCCCAAAAAGGAAAGAGGACAATCCATTTCGGAGATCTGCCTTATCCCCGACCAACTCCACTTGCACTTGGTAAAATAAAAGTCAGAGCTCATGGGGCTTTCCTCAGGCCCCGCCCCCACCCCGCGTGCACTGCGCGCAGGGGTGACCAACGGGGCTTTTTCTGAAAGGAATGAAGAGAAGCGCCAGCTCCACCCCGCTCACCCGGCCACACCTGCCACGTGGCACCAAGGCCGTCACCTTATCTGCCCGCCACAGATCCTGGGATTGAGACATCAGCCCTGGTGGTGACTGTCAGGTCACAGGCTTGTGCTCGTCTGCACTGTGCACTGCCCTGCACTTCACCGGGTCCCAAAGGCACCTGCAGCAGCGACAGGCCGGGCCACCCACAGGAGGGGACCCGACAGGCGCTCCCAGGACAGTCTGGTTGGCACAGAGCCCACAGCGCCCACGCCAGAGCCATGCTGTGACCTTAGGAGACCCAGGGAACCTGAGTCCACCACAGGTCAACCTGCGTAGGCCATAAGGACAGGACGTGTCTGGACAGGAGCCATGGGGCTCCTGCTGCACCCCCCACACAAGGGCTGAGGGACACATGCTCCCACAAATGACAGTGGCTGGAAGGGACACGGCGGTGGCCAGGCCTTGAGGAACACCAGCCACTCACTGCCCTGCCCAGGGCGGCAGCAGGTCCCAGGTGGGCTGGCGTCAGAGAAGGGGACAGGCCAGGGCTGGCTGCAGGCCAGATAAATGTGTTGTTCATGCTTTGCTTTAAAGTCTGACCCTGTTTCAAGGTCAAAGCCCAGGGGAGGAATTAGAAAGGCCCCGGAGACCCAACTCCAGCACACACCCGGGGCCAAGGAGGCCTGAACAATGCACACGTACCCCTCGGGTCCTCTGCCCTCCCCCATCCCGCCCCTGCTGCCAAGGGGGAGGCTGCCCCGCAGACACAGCGGAATGGAGACGGCTGGCCCCAAACACTGTCCTGCATGAGGGCAGCCTGCACAGCCGGGGCTGCCCACCTGGGTGCCGTGGGTCCTGCAGCACCCCCGAATCTCAGCCGTCGCACACCGTGGCTGGGCACAGGCAGGTCCAGGCCAAGTCCTGAGGGAGCAGATGCTTCCTGCTGTGGGCCCAGGCTCCCGGCCAGTTCTAGGTGGTATGACCTGTATGGGCAGCCCCCACACACAGACCTGATGTCCGAGCATCGGAAGGCAGCGTGGGGACCACACGGCCCTCATCCTCCCCCAGCACCATGGTTGCTGCAGCCCCAAGAGCTTCCAGGACCATGCGCCCCACCAGCCACAGCCGGGCAGTCCAGCCGACCCGGGAGAGCAGTTCAGAGGGTCGGCACAAGCGCTTTACTGGGTGGGACGAGTGGGCCAGCACAGGACAGGGGACGGGGGCAGCACAGAGGGACATCAGGGCGGGGGGGGGGGGACGTAGGGTCAGCACCATTTTGGAAACTACATGTCACCTTGGCAGCAAAAGAAACACTTTCTTAGCTGCAATTGTGGTCCTAACACAGGACGAGGTGGCCCAGAGAAGGCTGCAGCCCACCTGCGTGTCCCACCTGCAAGGGGTGAGGGACAGACCCCAGGCAGAGGCTGGGTGCGAGAGGGACAGACAGACGAGCAATGCAGACGGCTGGGGGCAGGGGAGGGCTCCTGCAGTGGCCTAGCCCAGAGCCCGTCTCTGCACCCGCCTGTGGGTAGGGTGGGGCTCACCTCTGCACTGTGCTGGGCCGAGGCCCCGGGAGGGCTGGGCCGGGCAGGAGAAGGTCCTAGCCACCACCTGCGCCACGGGTGCGAGGGTCAGGGCCAGGGGCCTGCCAGCGCCCGGGCCGGGGGCCACCCTGCACAGGTCGCCGGGCTTGCACCGCACGCCGGCACGCAGGTCCCGCCACTTGTGCTGGAGATCCACGACATCGCAGCGGCAGCAGCCCAGCACACTCACGGCCTACAGGACACCGCCCCACACGCGGTGTCTGGCGTGGGCCCACTTTCAGCAGCCCCGAGTGAACAGCAGGTAGTGGTGCTTGCTGACCTTGGCCACCAGCACCTCCGTCTCCTGTGGGCAGAAACTAGGCTTCCTCTTCTTGGCCCAAGAGGTGCTGGGCCCTGCTGTCCAGCCATGGGCCCCCGTAGCCGAGTCCTTTCTGGGGCTGGCAGTGGATGGCGAGGTGGGTGCCGGCACCCCTCGGCCTTCAGGGACAGCCCCGGGCCCTGGAAAGGCACCAAAAGCAAGCCATGGGTGGGGCAGCAGCTCCAGGGCGCCTTCTGTTTGCCTTCAGATCCAGGACACTGCTGCCCACTCCTGGCCACCAGCCAGCAGTCACCACCCCTCCCGGCTGGGTGTCCACAGGCAGGCCCAAGTCCTAGCTGGCGGCTGCCTGGCTGGGTGCTATTGGCCACCTCACTTCTGAGCCAGCACCCATCTCCAGAAAAGGCTTCCCCGGCCTGCCTGCACCCATAGCCCCCATCAGGGGCAAAGGAGCAAGCCAGGTGGGCAGCCGTCCCCAGGGCCAGGGCCAAGGCTGCTCCTAAGACATCGCTGACCTGGGAACGGCCCTCCCCAGTGACAGCCCACATGCCCTGGCAGAGACCCATCAGGGCGCTGCTGGCACCTGCCTTCCCGCCCAGAGGTGTGAGTCGGGCCCTCAGAGCAGGGGGGTGGGCAGGTAGCAAGGGCCCAGCCTCAGACATTGCCCCCCTCCACCTGAAGCACACTCGGAGGACCCCACCTCCCTCGCCAGCCCCCTCTGCAAGGAGAGCCCAGGCTCTGGAGTGGAGAGGCCACATGAGCAGGCCCAGGGGCAGCCCCAGACCGGCCCCACCCTGACAGCACAGTCTGTGGGGAGAGGGAGGCTGCTGGGTGTGAGGAGATAGGCTGGACCCTGCCCCAGCTTCTCCCAGGCACCCCCGGCCTGAGCCTGGGCTGCTGCCTCCCCCACCGTGGACCCTCTCTCCTCACTTCTCTGTGCCCCCCGTGGCCTTCCCTGGGACCCCAGACCCAGCATCCCTGTGGAAGTACCTCGCTTCCTGGCCCTCGGGCCCGTGGACGTGCCTGCCGGCCCCAGGTCACCTTCCCTGTCCTTGCCCACACAGGAGTCCCGCAGGTTGCTCTCTGGCGACGGGCAGGGGAAGTGGCGGATTCCACACTCCGTCCAACATCTGGCATGCTCTACAGACAGCAAGCGACAGTCACGGCTCTGCCCAGAGCAGCTCAGGGCACCACTGGGGGGGCAAGGCCCCTGTGCAGAACAGCAGGCGCCTCTCGCCCTCCAAACAGCCACACGCAGAAGCCCCACCTCCTCCAGGGAGCCCTCCCCGACTGCCGCACCCTCCAGAATACCCCTTTTTGCTGGAAGACAGCAGGGAATTCAAAACATTTGACATCCTGAGTGTTTCTCTGCATCACAGACCCTTCTGAAAGGTGACTCCACAGCAGGACAAAACCCCTCAGAGCAGGGCACTCAGGTGTGGCCCATGGGCCAGGCTGCCTGAGACAGATGCTACTTGTCGCTGACAAACGACGCATCTGTGACAAATGACATGTGAAACGGAGCACGAGGCTTGTGAACATTTGTGGCGATTTGGAATCGCCAGGACTCCCGAGCCTAGGACGGATCATTCTGCTCTTTTTCAGAAGCGCTGCTCAGCGCCACGTCGGAAACGAAAATGAAAACAGAAACCCGTGCCTCCCGACACCCACTGTGGAGTGAGGCGCGACCGTGGGGGCCTCGCCCCACTGCCCTGGCCCCCCAGCAGGTCCCAGGGGCAGGGCTGGGCCACCAGGAGGACTGTTTTCTCTTTGACAATTGTCGCTTATTCCAAAACATTTCCTGCACACGTTTTGCTGAAATTTGCTGAAACTCAATAAAGTGTGTTCTGACATCTCTGGAACCAAGAGGCCTTTCAATCACGGCACTGGGAGTCGGTGGCAGTGACAAGGCTGTCCTTGGGCCTGCTGTCCCCGGGGCTCTCCGGAGGAGGCCAGTTTCCAGAAAGGTGGCTGGGAGGTGAGGGCTGGCCAGCTGGCGTGCAAGCCCTCATGCCCACGCCGAGGCTGGTGGGAATTCCTGGGTCACATGGCGTCCCTGGGCCACCCCATGCTGAGCCCTAGACCTGCATGTGCCGCAGAGGAGGGACAGTGGGGACGCCTGTCCAGCTGCTGCTCTGCGTCCCTCTGGGAGACACCGCAGCCCAGCATGACAGGGACAGGACTGCCGAAGGCCCCTACTGGGACCCCGGGGGGTGGAGGAGGGCACAGAGGCCATGTCTTCCACCCTCCTGCCCCCAGGCCCACGGGCTCCCGAGTGCCTGCACGCCAGACCAGCCCTGCCCCGGGGCAGGCAAGGACCAGGCTAGCTTACCTGGGGGTGGCAGTTCCCCCGCCACAGAGAATAGCCCGAGCAGTTTCTGGGTCTCCAGTGAGAGCTGCCCTGGGTCTCCAGGGAGGCGGATGCAGCCCTGGGCAGTCACGGCAGGTGAGCGCCCAGGATGACGCCCATGCCCACACACCTCCACAGGTCTGGGCATCGCCCCTAAGCCCTAGCAAGGGCCCGTCCCCCAGAGGGCAGGCCCTGCAGCTCCCCTCTTTCTGCAGGGCTTGCTGGGGAGCCTTCGGGAAGGGCCTCCTCCCACACGCCAGGCCAGAGCCCCAAAGGCAGACACCCCCTGGCCCGAACCCTGGCCCAGGGGCTGTTGGCCCGATGACAGTGGGCGACAAGGAGGCCTGGCAGCGCGGGAACCCGGTGATGGGCACCCCCTTATCAGGGCCCCAAGGAGCTCTCCTGCAGGGGAGGGTGGCCACAGGCCAGGCTGGCAGCCCACACTGCTGCCCAACAGCCTCGCCACCCCAGCACCCAGTCACCAGAATCCCGGCCCTGGCTACTCCCCAGATGCCTGTGGGGGACCCACCGGGTCTGCTCTCGGGGACTGCGAGACCCTGAGCTCTGGGGGATGCGCCCAATTGCTGCTGGTTCCGGCCATGAGAACAAGACGCGTGTCCCGGGAGCACACCGCTTGGCAGACGGTTACCACGGAGCCCTCGGGCGAGCACAGTGTCGGACGGGAGTGTCGGCCCCATGGGGCCGGCAGGCTGCACAGGCAGGCCTCAACCAGCTCTGCCGTGTCCCCCAGGCCTGGCGCCACGCAGAGGCGGCCCAGCACTGCCTCACCGCGGATCCCACAACGGCCACCCCCCCGTCTCCACAGCAATCACTGCCCCGTCCCCAGGGGGTGGCAGCAGCACCCTCTCCCACAGACCACACCACAGCCAGCGCCACTGCCACCTCCCCGGTGGCTTCCACATGTGCGGGGACAGCCGGGCTGGACCCCAGATGCCTCGAGACACCCACACATCCTGTCTGCCTCAGACCTGGCCCGTCTCTGAGATTTGGGGGTCTCCTCCCATTTAGGGGTTCTTTATGGGTCAATAACCTGCCAGTTGGCTTTCCGCCACGTGTGTGACCATATTTAGCCTGAGAGGCCCGCCCCTGGCTCTGCAGAGCCACCTGGGTCACGTGCACACAGGTGGCAGCAGCTGCGCCTGCACCGTGAGGGCCCCTCCCGCCCCGGCCCTGGAACCTCCGGGGTCAGCCCGCAGGGAGGAAGGCAGGGGCCAGGACCACACCCTGAGTCCCAGAGTGGCCCGTCTCAACCACTGTCGGCAACGCCGGACCTGCAGGTGCTCTTGCAAGACAGACGCAGGGGAGCCCGAGACCCCCGAGACCCCCGAAAAGACGGCTTGAAAACTGGCAGGTGTGAAACGTCCGCTACGCCCTCTCACGAGCGCTGGGCCCAGAAATGAAAGTGGAGATAAAACATCTGTCACTGACCGTTGTTCATAGAGACGCTCGGTGACTTTCAACGGTCTGACCTTCAACCTGAGCAGTGACTTTTCATAACCTCAAACACCTTCACTAGGAAAGGCTAGAAACCGAATGTGAACAAGGTAAACACCCAGCTTGGGGCTAGAAAAATGAAGCGGCCCCACTCGAACGCAGGGGGAGGCAAACGAGAGAACCAGGAGCGGAAACCGGACAGGAGAGAGCCAAGGAGGGCGGCGGGCGGTTCTTCGGAAAGCCTCGCACAATGGCCGAGCCTCTGTGCGCACTGATCGCGAAAGAGAAGAGGTAGAGAAACGGGACGTGAAGGTGGCAGCCCATCTGGGCTGGGGACCAGCCAGCAAGGGGCACGGGAGGCTGGAACCACAGCACCGCCGCCCCGCGTCGCACTCACAGCAGGCCTGCCCTGCACGGCCCAAGTGCAGCGGCGTGAACACTGAGACCAGCAGACTCGTGTCCAGAACAGCGCAATGTCACAGAAGTGTCCCCGGAGGAAGTGGAGAGCCTGCCCCTTCCCGACAGCTAGAGAAATTCACTGCTCTCAAAGAAAACAGCTCAAGGGCCAGTTCTTCCCGAAACCCACACGGGACGCCAGCACCACGCCCAATGCGCAGGGCAGGAGGCCCCGCCGGCTCAGCACAAAGGGACAGTGACAGTGGGGCCGTGGGAAAGCAGACAGCGCCCCACAAATAGCTGCCAGACGCAGCGCCAGCAGAACGGCAGGCACACGGTCCGTGGGCAGAGCCCACCACACTCCACAGCGGGAGCCTGCTTTCTTCCAAACTCACACTCAGGGGAGACGCCACAAAGACGGACAATCAGAGAGCAGGGCGCGTCGATGCACCGGGCCATGCAGGAGGCCCAGGGGCACGGTGCTCTGGGACACGGTGGGACCTGCCGCTGACGGGGGGTGCAGATGGAGCTCCTGTCTACGGAGGGTCTCTCCCCCAGGGACACACATTAAGGGCTGGCAGAGGAAAGTGACAGTGGAATCATCTTGTCCTGGGACAGAGAAGCGTGTGCCACACAGTAGTGACTGGTCCCGTCAGCGGTGACAGCCCAAGAGCTTCTGTCCCCACAGCCACCCTTGGCAGAGCGAGCCCACCAGGGGAAACGTTTATAGCCCACCGGACATGGCCCTCACTGCCAGACACACGGGACACTTGGCAAGTCCCGAGGAGCCAGACACACTCCTGGACCCAGAGGTGACTGGAGGAGAGACTGACGCGCCTCACCAACAACACACCCTGGTCCATCCCATCAGCTGCCAGAGCTGGACCCAGAAGAGACAGGCACATGCCCACACCGCCACCATGTGGCGCTGACACGGGTGGGAGCAGAGGGCGCAAGCGCCCCTGGCAGGAGTGTGTGGGGCACACGCCCCGCCGACCACCAGCCAGGCCGCAGCACCCACAGGCCCTCAGCAAGCCCGGCGAGAGGGCCCCAGCGGATGACCGTGACCACCCTCACATGCAGACCTAGAACAGACGCCACGGTGTACTCGCTTCCCCAACGCGTGGAGCAGGGAAAGGAAGGGGCACTTCTGTCCCTGTGCCCCGCTCCTCCTGGCAGCCACACACATGGGCGACTTAAGCACAGCCGGCCACGGGTAAAGGAAACCGTACAGCCCCCGGAGCCAGGTCCCGGGCGGGCCAACCAGGAAGAAAAGGGCTGAGCGAGCCCAACACCACAGCGCACCCCAGCCGGGGCCGGCGCCACCCCTGGTCACAGGCAGCACCATTCAAAGGGACAGAACCGTCCATGGCCACCAATGCAACACGACACAGTGGAGACCTGCCCACTGCTGTCCCCCTCCTCCCCCACCCACACCCACGGGGCAGGCCGCTGTCATTACCGAGTGGCTGGTAGCCTTGTCGTGAGGGTCCCCCGAAAGGGCCGCGGCTCCCCAGCCTGCCACTGCCAGCAATGGATCCGTAGGACATCTTCTCACAGAGGGCAGGGCTGCCTTCCCGCAGAGCTGCAGGGACACAGAAACCAGGGAAGGGGGCAGGGTTAGTGCTCAGGCCCCAGGCGCACACCCAGCGGCCCCGAGCCCAACTGCCAGCTCCTCGCCCCGGCTGGCCCGTGCCGCACCTCAGCCCAGCGAGCCCCTGCCAGGTGGCCTCCTGTCCAGCGTCCCATATCAGTCCTAGTCACAGCCCCAGGCCCCTGCTCTCCCCTGAGCAAGCCCACCTGTCTGCCCACCCACCTCCTGGGACTGCCAGGGCCCCGGGACCGCTGGGCCCCCATCCACTCCAGCCCCCATGGCACTACCAGAGCTGAGCACCATGCCAGGCTGGGGACCATGGGCTCATGCCGCCTGATGACCCTCCGTCTCCAGCTCTGGCCTCCTGAGCCACCTGGGACGGTAGGAAGGCAGGGGTGGGGGTGTGACCTGCGCAGCCCGGACCAGCACTGGCCCTCTCTGGGCCCCGGTCCCACTCTGCCCCCCACACAGCCCCTGCCACCCGGCCGTCCGGACAGGCCCCAACATCTGAGTCCCCAGTGAGGACTCATCAAGGACCCTAGAGAGCCGCAGCTTGTGCTGACTGAGTCCATCGCTGTCCACTGCGTAAGAAAGTAAAATGAAGTTTGTAAAAACCACTTAATCACTTAAAAAATGACCCGGTAAGCCCTTACCTACTAACACAAGTAACACCCAGGTCCCCGTGAAAAAAACCTCCATGTCCCCATGCCAGCCACGCAGGGAGAGCGGTGGTGACTCCCAGCTGGCGAGTCTCTGGTGGGCTGAGCGGGTGGGCTGCGTTCTCCACCCTGCCTCCCACACGCAGGTCAGGGCACAGCCTCCAAGGAGACCGGGGCCCCACCGCGGGGAGCTGGCAGAGGGAGGGGCTCGGGGACCCCCAGGGGTCCTCAGAGCACATGCACGCAGAGAATCTGATAGGGTCTCCGTGAAGGGCCTCTCAGAGAACACGGAAGACCGCTGAGGAACCAGCCCTCAGGGCAGGAGAACAGAGCATGGTGGAAAGGTGGAGGGTGAGTGGGAGAAGTGCCCCGGGAAGGTGACAGAGGGAACAGCAGTGACACCCAGGCTCGGCCAGGCTCCTGCATCGAGCAACAGGGTTTGAGGGGAACACCCAGCAATGGACACCTTGAGCTCGGCAGGGGCCGGGAAACACAAGGCCGAGGGTGGGTGGCGGACACAACCCGGCCTCGAGCCTGCACAACTTCAGGACCCGTGGGTGCAGACAGCACCCGAGGAAAGAGCTCGGCTCCCAGGAGAGAGCTCAGGACGCAGGCCCGGCGGGGTCCAACTAGGACGCAGCAGGCACAACTGGCCGAGGCAGGAGGCAGGTGAAGGACCAGGGCAGAGACTCTGCCCAGGCCAGGCGGCCAACCGGCAGAGCAGGGCCAGCAGAAGGTTCTAGAGAGGCGTGCCGAGAAAGACAAGACGACAGGCCCCGGATGTGAAAGGGGTAAGACGGTGCCAGCGAAGGGCCACGGGCGCACATGGAGCAGAGGCAGGTGAAGCACCCAAAGGTGACGGCAGGCAGTCTCCGGGGAAGCAGGCCGGTGGGAAACGCAGCAGCAGCTGGTCCTCTGGCCGGGCTCCGTTCCCAGCAGCGTGGGGGGCTGTGACGGGGAGGCCACGCCCCCCCGAGCGTGCCACCACCTGTACCTGTGCGGGTGCCTGTGGGCACGAGCACGCGTGTGCGAGGGAGGCGTGTGCTGAGGCGGGGCGGCCAGGAGGGCCCACTTCTTCTTGACTCATCACGTAGGACTCACGGCTCTCTTTTCCGAACCTGTTGTGTGTGTAACTTCAAACAGTGAAAGGTCATTTGTAAACTCCAAGGAAGCCACCATCTGGAAAGATCCGTGTGGAAGCCAAGTAGCCGCGGCAGGTGTCTCCTCAAGCAGGTGAGATCCCCCTGTGGGGACCCAGCCGCACCCTCAACTCTCAGGAGAGCGGCCCTGGAGAGCCACCAGCATTGTCCTGGGGTCAGGTGCACCCCCAGGGGCAGCGACCCAGGAGGGCTGGGCCAGTCCCACAGACACGGCCCACACACCCACTGTGCGCCAGGCTGTGGCCAACGTGCACAGGGTGGGAACCCCAGACCGGGCGGGGACTCAGGCAGCCCCCAGAGGCGGCTGAGGGACCCAGGCAGCAGCGAGGAGGAGGCAGCCGGGCAAGTCTAACGGCAGAGGGCCAGGGGCAGCTCCAGGATGACGGGGGAGTGGATGGGACAGCAGGGGCAAAGGAGAGGCCAGGACCAGCTGGAGGGAGTGACAGAAGCCAGATGGGCAAAACCAGGGACCCATCCAGCCCGAGAAGCCCCCAGTGTGCCTGGCCATAGGTGGGGTAGCTGAGAGGGACAGAGGGGCAGAGCAGGCAGCGACAGATGATGCAGGGTCACATCCACAGGGTGGGCCAGGCAGGGTCCCAGCACACCACCCCTCTGACCTGCCATCTCGCTTCACTGTGCCTGGAGCGCACGGCCTGCCTCTGGGCCTGCACAGCCCAGCAGAGGGCGCTACCTGGATGGACAACACAGTGCCCCACCTGGCCAGCCACACTGGAGTCCCCAGGCCCATTCCCAACTGCCTGGAGACCACCTGGGACACTCGGCTGCCAACCAGACCCCAGGTTCCCCGGGCCCTGTGCTCGGGCTGTGCCCCCGCCTCCCCCCCGGCCGCTCCGGCTCACTCGCAGCCAGGCCATGCCCTCCCTTCTCACCCATGCAGTCCCCCTGGCGCCCAGGCGAGGAAGAGGGCGGGGGAGCTGGACAAAAGCTGGCAGTTGGGTGGGCGGAAGCCCCGGCAGGGACAGACCAGAGGGCTGGGCAGATGCTGATGGGTGGCGGTGCCCAGAATGGCCCACACTGCCCCAGGCTGCCGGAGTGCGGTCACAGGAACAGTGTCCGCTCTCAAGGAAACCTCCTACTGAGCAGCTTCCGTGGCCGCCCACCAGGGCTGCCCGCCTCCTCCGGCCTCCTGCCTCAGGCTGGTGCCCAGCTCTTCCCAGGGCGCCACCCCCGCAGCCTGACGGGAGGGTCTGTGCTATGCTGCCCAGGTCCTGCCTGGGGCAGCAGAGGAAGTGCGGGTGCCAGGGAGGCCCTCCCCCAGGACAAGGCCCCCACGCCCCAGGACAGGGAGCACCGGACGCGGGCCCAGCTGGACGCAATGGCCTGGGCTCCAGGGCCAGTGTCGGGGCTAGGACAGGGCCTGGGGTGGGGGGGGCAGGCTCTGGCCCCAGGCCCCCATCCTTCAGGGAATAGGACAGTGACTCGGCTGAGCTCACTCTCTCTGGAGGCCAGGCCCCTACAGCCAGGCCACAGGGCACCAAGGTGAGGCCTGGGAGGCTGCAGGGAGGCAGGACGCCCTGGGCAGCGCTGCTCCCAGGGAGGGGGAGGGGAGCACCATGAGGCTCAGGCCCGCCCACAGTTCCAGGCCTGCTGCCTGCCATGCCCACCCCCAAGGGCACGACACAATGAGTCAGTCGCTCAGAACCTCTCCAGCTGGACAGGGGCCGTGGGGACCCAGAGTTCCCTCCACGGCCAACTACCCATGTGGCCGCCAAAACGCTTCAGCCACACGAATGCGACCTTGGGCAGCACCCTGGAGACCCTGGACGGCGCTCATCACATCCTGGAAGGCTGGATACTGGAGCGAGGCCCAGCACAGGGCTGCCGGCACCCTGTCCTCAAGGTGTGTCCCCCAGAGTGGCCCCCACAGCCCATTCCCCATCAGCGTGCTGCGGCTGGATGGATCCACACCGGACAAAGCCTGGGCGGGGGGGGCCTGGCACAGGGCAAGTCCCCAAACACCATGAGCTCCTGCCCCCTGGCCCCAGGGACGTCAGGGCCCATTCTGGGCACTTCGAACACCTGGCAGGGCTCGAGGGTACCCACTGTGGACATCTGCCTCCAGTGGCCAAGGCTGCCCTCGAGGGGCCTGGCCCACACTAGACGGGGCGGCAGCTGACCCACACCTGCGGGGTGCACCTGCACGCAGTCGGTCTGCACAGTCAGCCCCTGGGCAGGTCCACCGTCCAGCCTGTCACCGCACACACAGCGGGGCATCTCAGAGTCCCCACCCCTGAATAAGCACATGAAGTCCTTCACGGTGAAAGAGCGAAGTCACCCGTCACCAGGCCACGCCGTGGTCATGGCAGGGCAGCCTCCTGAAAGCGAGTGCTGCTTCCACCCCGCCCCTCACACGGGGCCCCAACGCCAGGGATGCCCTTCGTGCCCGGCCGGCCGGGGCCGGGCAGAGACCAAGGAGCCCCTGTGCGCACAGAGGAGGGGTACAGTGGGCGGGCCGAAACCCCACAGCTTGTCTGCCTCACCTCCCTGGGGGCGGCGGGGTGGTGAGCAGGCCGGAAGCTGTGACCTGCTCGCTCCTCACAGGACCGTGTGGGGGAGTCAGGAGACTGCGGGCAACACCGGGTCTGAGTCCCCACTCTGCTCCTGACCAGCCGTGTGGCCTTAACAAAGTCCCTCCCCACCTCTTAGGGTCCCCTCCAGGGTCACGGAAGGAGGGAGACAGAGAGCAGGTGTGTGAGCCGGGGGATGGGGGGGGGACCACAGGAGTGCTCACTGCAGTCCCTGCCCTGGAAGTGCAAGGGGGCCCTAAGCCCCAGCGCAGACAAAGAACATGCTGGAACCCCCCGCCCCCACCCCGATCCCGACACCACAGCAGAAAGTCTGCCGCCCTCTGTGAAGAAACGGCCACGGCAGGGCCTGGGCCAGGCCCCATGTGGAGGTCTGGGGACGAGACTCGCCCAGGATCATCGGGCCTGTGGGGAGAAGGGGATCCCAGGCCTTCTGCCAAAGCAGCCCGTGCAGATGGCAAGAGGGTGGTTCTGGGGGACAGATGCTGGAGCACCCTCTTCCCACGGCATGCTGCCGCTGAGAGCCAGCCAGCCGGGCCCGGGGACCTCCGAGGGGCAGGGCACACTGAGAGGATGGGCACCAGTCACCAGTCCGGAGAGGTGAGTTCTCTCTCCTTGGTGGGGGAGTCGGCTACAGGCTGGGCCAGCCCCCCTCACAGGGACCTGGCCCCCCTCACCTCCCAGAGGTGCACCTGGCAGGGAGCCCCCGAGTCACCGAGCTCCAGCTCCTGCCTGCACCCACGCTTGGGCCACCACACCTCACGAGCCACACCTACCTCCCTGCTCCCACACAGGCCGCACAGCCGGCCCCACGCACAGATGTGCCCGTGTGCGCCGCAGCACCGGCAGCGGAGGAGGCCCGGCTGGGGGCCACGGTGACACAGGATGGGCAGAACGCTAGTGTGCACCCGGGGCCCTGGAGGGCGGAGCTCAGAGCTGGCCACAGAGCAGCAGTCGGGACAGGGCACCAGCCACACACGCCCTGCTCCCCCTACCCCCCTGCTGCACCATTCCCCCACCAGAAAGCCACAGGAAGCCGATTCCAGCCTGGCTCTGCCCGCCGCCAGGCTGCCTCCTCATCAGCCCGGCCCTCTCCCACGAAGCACAGCTGAGGGGCAAGAAGATGGTACCTGCATCACAAGGCAGGGGTGGGGGCTGCACCTGAGCTGGGGAGCCACAGCCCCATCTGCCTGGGCACAACACCCCGCCAGACAGCCCAGCCTTCGGGAGGACTGCAGACCACCCCCACAGAGCAGCCCCAGCTGAGAAGTCGCCTACCCCAACCCACAGCAACTCCCCACGGCCCTCCCTGACCGCCTGCCCACTGTAGGCGCTGAGCTCGAGACCAGGCCAGTGGCTAGTGCACCAAGGGAGCCCCATGCACCCAGGCACCCACCCCAGAGAGGCCTGCAAATGGGAGGTGTCCCAGAGGACAGAGGAGTTTCCCAGGACGGGCACCCGCACCCCTCAGCAGCCTTGGAGCTGTCCGTGGTGCTGAGTGCCACAGCCCTGAGCCACCCGGCAGGCCGTGCCCCTCCTCAGCGCCTCTGGGGTCTCCCCACCACCCGGTCTGGAGCCAATCCTGTCAGGGCTGGTGGCCCCTCTCTCCCTGCAGGAGGGAGAAGGGGTGTGGAGGAGCGCCCACTAAGTGCCTACTATGTTAAGTCCTACTGTGCGCACTCACAACCCCGGAACCCTCTGTTTCATTCTCACAGCTCCCGGGGTTTACTGAGTGTGAGGAAGCTGACTTCAAGTATCCACGTCCATTAGCAGAGTTTTTCCTATTTCCTTCTAGAAAGCACGTGAGGATGATAAGGATGACCTCAAAAAATAACCAAGAAATTTAAAAGCTCCCACTTCCTATGCAGAGAAAGTAGAAAATGGATACAATCTGCCGTCCTCTGAGCACAGCCACGGGTTCCAAGAGCTGCAGCAGCCGGGCAGAACCCTTCTGGGTGGGAGTACAGTGACGTCCACGCGTGGTGAGGGGGCAGGGCAGCAGTGGCAGGTCTCAGAGAGCACGTGGACGTCAGGGCTGACCCTGCGCATGACGCCCTTCATCCCCACACCGCTGAGCTGCAGACCTGGCAGGATGGGGTGGTGGCAGGTCGGCCAGGCTCAGGGGAGGGGCTGGGACCACAGCGAGGCTCTGGCCAGGAAGCGCACAAGGCAGAAGAGACTTCCAGGGTGTAGAGAAAGCATCACAAAAGGCAGAGACAACAAAAACAAACAAACTCGGGTAGGAAGAAATTAAATCACGAGGGGAAGAAAAGTCAGGCAGGCCTCCGGTTGCCCGAGGCCACATTCACCATCCAAGTCGGTGGCCCATCCTCCACAGGACATTCCGAGGACACCGGTCTCACCGAGGAGGCTGGCTGCAAGCCCACGGCTCACCAGGCCCGGGTGCTGTGGGTGGGGACACAGACCAGCACAGCTGCAGGGGGCAGCTCAGAGGCTCCTCACGACTGAAAAGCAGGCCTCCACCGCACGATCCCGCCCCCACCGCCGAGCGCCTGTCCGGCAGAACAGACATCGGGTTTCAGAGGGACACTCACTGCAGCCGTGGCGTGAGAACAAGCCAAGTGTCTGTCTCAGCGGACAAAGAAAATGCAGCGCCGCCACGGGACAGTCCCCAGCCTCAGAGAGAAGGGAGCTCTGAAGCCACACAGGGCCTCGAGGGCATGGCCTCGAGAGGGCAGCTACTGCTGCCCAGAGAGGGCCGATGCCGCATGGTCCACTCACGCAGTCCAGTGCAGGAGCCAAAGAGTGGCACAGCGGGGACGGGGGACGGGTGAATTCCGAGGGCCTGCTGCGCCACGGGGTGCCACGCGCAGTGCATCTCCCGTGCTGAGAGGCAGCTCTCAGTGTCTCCCTCACAGCAAAGGGCATGTTCCAAAGCCCTGGCAGCTCGCCAGAGTGGAGGGCACGAGGGAACGAGGCCCGGCAGCCAGAGGGGAAGAGCGCCGGGGTCACACGCCTGGGAGACGGAGGCCGGACGCACACCTGCCACAGGCGTGGGGGCAGCAGGCGGGCGGATGGAACCTCAGAGGTAGAACAGTGCAGGCTGCACGAGAACGCGGGGTTACTTTCTAAACTTGAGGGACACAAGCTCTTGCTACCTGCGACTCAAAACCCAAAAGCCACCCGATACGGGTCCATGAACTCGAGTCTGCAAAAGCTGCTACCCGGCAAGGGAGCATCAGTGACAGAGCAGGAGGCAAACAAGCTGGACTCACCGACACCAAAGAGCCGATTTCCGTGATCCACGAGAAAGGGTCAAGAACGCAGTTTTTAAAAGCGAACAAAGGCACAGAGAAGGAAACACAAATGACTCTTCCCGCATAAAGACACTGAGCTCAGTCGCAGCGAAGGAGGCACTGACCACACCCCACTCAGGGGCGCCTGGGGCCGGCTGCTCACACGCTGTGACGGTGTGTCCCCTCTACCAAACGGCACAGGAACAAGGCTATTCATTCCGTGACTGGCGAAGATGGAAAAGAACCGGATTCCCACTGGGGTCCCTAGAGCATCCCCGGCCCCGCCTGCCCAGCGCCTGCCATGTCAGCTCTCTGAATAGGACCTGGGAAGCAGTGAGTGGCTGGCTGGCTGGCTGTGATGAGGCCCAGGCAGGTCACTGGCCTCTCCAAGCCACCGTCTCCTTCAGCTCTGAGCAGCAGGTGCCACCCGTGTGCAGCGCCTGCTCAGGGCCGGCCCACCCCTGCAGTCAGTGCCCCTCAGCCCTGCCGGCCACCTGCACATGTGGAAGTGGCCCCAGCACCTCAGAGGCCCAGCAGGCGGGGCTGCTGCCTGGGGAACAGCCCTAGCTTGCACGAGTGTTTATGAAGCACCTACTGTGTGCTCTTCCTGTCCTGGGCCGCAGGGACAGAAAAGACACAAGTGACTTGAGCGAAGTTCATGGGGGCCCGACACTGACAACCACAAGGCAATGAAGGTCCTGACACATGAGGCCTTGCCAGTCTGTAGCCCTCCCGGTGCCCTGACTCTGGAAGGGCCGGAACAAACAGGAGAGGCGGGCCAGGGTGTGGGTCCCGCAGGCCCCACAGCTCCACAGGTGGAGCAGGCTTCCAGAGGCCCCCTCGTCCGGTGGGGGGTGCCGGGCCTTCTAGGCAGGGCAGAGAGCCGGCACTGACGGCCCCCACAGGTCAACCAGGCGCTAGGAATACGATCAGGTCGAACCTCAGGAGCTGCAAACGCCCAGTGCAGGAGGCAGCTTCACGAGCACAGGCCGTGTCAGCGACCCCAGAGCCGCCCCCACCAGAAGAGCAGAAGCGGGAAGAGCCCTCCCAGACCACAGCAGCAGACCCCCTCCCCCCAGCAGGCCTCGAGTTCATTAGCGCTCGGCTGTGGGTGCCAGGGGGGCGGGGAAGGAAGGCGGCCCTGCAGGAAGGAGCCAGCTCCTCATTAGCACTGCCACACCGCCAGGGCAGCCAAGCCCCGGAAGAGGCTGCTGGGCCGGAGGCCGATTCTAGGCTGCCGGTGGTTTTCAAAGGAGTCCCTCACCAAGTACTTGGCTAGAACGGATTGTGAACCCTGTGGAGGGCAGCCAAAGGTACTGGGCGCAGGGAGTTGCGACTCGCCCCACTGCCTGCAGCCCCAGGCAGGCCTGTGCACGGGAAGAAAGACAGAGCAGTCCAAGCCTGGCCACCTGGTCAGGTATCCCGACACCAGCCAGCGCAGCGACTGCCTGACCTCCTGGGACACCTCCAAACTTCGGGGGTGGAGCAGACAGCACCTCAGAGTTTCACAGTTAGGGGACCTGGACAAGCTCATGCTTCCTTCCGAGCCTCAGTTCCTGCTGTGATAGGCGATACTAACAGGCCCTCCTCCCCTTGGGCTCACAGTCAGCACGGCCTGAGTTGCTGACCCTAATCGCTCAGGCCGGGGCCCGGCACCCAGGCAGCTGTGTGAGAGTGTGGGTCGGCCAGCGCCATCATCCCCGGGTCGCCCACCCCCTCTCTGCGGCCAACCACGCTGCCTGGCTACCCAGCCGGGCTCAGATCTCACACCCAGAGAAGGCCATCCCCAGGACCCTGCGCACACACCTGGTCCTTGTCACTAAAAGCTCAGCGGAGCCTCGTCACAGTCTGAGTCTCTTCTCCGCAACTAGAAGGGAAGTCCCATCACCCTGCCTCAAGCTTTCCACGTGGTGAGGAGGCCCCTCACCACAGGCGCAGGCCTCACCACGTCCTCTTGGCCAGCTCTTGTGTCCACTCCACCTCATCAAAACCTGCTGGATGCCCTCCAGGCTCCAGACGCCAGGCAGGGGGCTCAGACACAAGGGCGACCGAGACGGAGGCCTCTGCACCCAGCCGTGGTGGGAGACAGACACAGACTGTGCCGGCACAACGCAGAAAGGTGGAAAGGCGAGGCCAGCACAAGGGGCTGTGGCCGCGGGCGTAAATGGGGGACCCACCCCAGGGAAGGCAGGGGACAGGAGGGCTTCCAAAGAGACGTCGGAAGTACAAAGGCCTGGCATCGACACACTCACACGGGCGAGAAAACACATGGGACATGCAAGAGGCAGGACTCCTGCGCCGACACAGCCCACGAGCATGTCGAGGAAGATGCAGCTGGAGCAACAGGAAGGAGCCAGAGCCCGGCCTTCGCCCTGCAGGAGAGGCAGGGAAGGACTTAAGGACACCAGCCCTCCCCTGACCCATGAGCCCCCAGACGGCAGTTCCTGCACCTTGGCACCCACCCCAGGACCGCAGAGGAGCAAGTGCCCAGGTGAAGTGCCTGGACACGGCCAGGGCAGCCAGGCCAGCAGAGGAGGGGAGAGGCAATGGTGGTCCCACTTAAGCGCCTCCTCCTCCAGGAAGCCTGCGGGGATCTGCTGACCTCCCACAGCCCTCTGCAATCGCAACTTAGTTCCTGACCTGCGCTGGCCTGGGCAGGCACTTTCTGCACCGGATCCCTACCGAGGACTTACAGCTTGTGAGGCCGCACCACATGAAAGCACTGGTACAACCAGCTGAGCACTCCCGATACTGGATACTGACAGCCTTCGCCTGTCTCCTTCACCCTAACACTTTGTCCTCCCTGGGGGTGCAGTGAGGAACTACTCCAGTCCCTGCCTCACGAGGACTAAAGATGAACCAGGACACACACAAGCAACAAGCAGCAGTGACAAGACCTGAAACGCTAGAATGGGAAAGAGCAGGAACCTGAGACAGGAAACACTGCAGGGAGAGGGTGGCCAGGAAAGCAAGCCAGACCGGCTCTGAGGATGGGGGCGCTCAGAGGGTGGGGTGTGGGCAGGCGAGGAAGGAAACGGAGCCAGGTAGGCGGGATGGCTGCAGGACCCGCCGCCCAGCACTCTGGCGCCCAGAACGCTCTGGGATGGCGACAGTGTCCATACCTATGCCACGCAAGGCCAGTGGCCACCGCTCCGAGTGTGACGCGAGTCTACCAACAGGAAACCCTGGCGGGCGTCGGGGAGGAGGCACAAATCGCAGCCACCTGGAAGCTCCTCGAGCGCGAGGCCCCAGCCCTCAGTACCAGGTGCAGCTTTTAAGCCAAACTTGGAAGAAAAGCAGGAAGGCGCAGAGGGAAGCGCCTAGGGTCCGGCTCTCACTGCAAGGCGGGCTCCCAGCCGCTGGGGGCTGACGCTCGCGCCCAACAGGTGGGCACCGGGGCCTCAGAGAAAGTACACACCCACCGCCTGGGTACCGTGAGAGCTCAGAACCGCCGCGGGGGACGAAAATTCCCACGGCTGAGTCCCCGCAGCGTGGCCCTCGGGGAGGCGGGGCCGGGGTGGTCCCGCCCCCTCCCACGGAGGCCCCGCCCCCACCGGCCTGCCCCACCCCGCGGAGCCCTCGGACCCTTCCTCCCCACCCCGGCCCTCCCCTGCCTCGGGCCGTGCGCCCTCCCGGCCATCCCGCCTAGCCTTCGCTGACCTGCCCTGGCCGGCCGACGTCGCCACACTCCGCCGCCGCCTCACCCGGGCCTGGGTCGCTCGCAAGCGTTCTCCCTGCGCTCTCAGCGGGCGGGGCGGCGCGGGGGGCGGAGCCAGCACCTAAACATCACGCGACGGCCCCTCCCCTGCCGGCCAGGCGCCGCTTAGCCAGGCCTCCCGCGTCCTGTCCGTCCGCCCCGACGCCTGGCGTCAGCCAATGGGCTGCCCGAGCTGCGGACGCGCCGGGGGCGGTGTGCGCCCGGGACCACAAGTCCCAGAGTATCCCGCGGGCGGCCGGAAACGGCCGGGGACGGCAGCCGGCTGGGCCACCAAACCCTCTCCCACCAGCCTTTCCGCGCCTTTGCCGGCCCTGGAAGGCCGCTGCTCGCTGTCACACCGGAACCCCAGTCTCTCCCCATCAGTAGACGGGGAGACGGTGAAGGTGAAGTTAGACGAGGAGCGCGCAGGGCCAGTCCTCACTGGCTCTCCAGGAACGGGTTCCTGCTCGGCCTGATCCCGACACCGAAGGGTCCGAGCCGGAGGTGCATTCTGTCTTCCCGACACGGAGGCCAAACGGAGCCGAAGGGGCTGTACCCAGGTCGCATCCCAAGCGGCCCCTTTCCCGCGCAGCCGCACCCTGCACCCTCAGGGGCCAGCCTGCCTGCGGGCACGGGGCTCCTAGCCCAGGGCCACCCTCCTCCCGAAAGACTGCGCCCCTGGCCCTCCTGGAGACACACCGGAGGAAGGGACCTGGGAACCCGGGAAGGATCCTGGGGCCAGTGCCTGTGTACCCTTGGGCCCGCACCCCGCATGGTCATCTCTCTGAGCCTGTTTTCCCACAGGTGAACCAAGAGCCACATCTGGGCAGGAGAGGGGCCCACACATGACATAGGTCCGCTTTATCACTTTCACACCCTTTATCATTCTCCCGCGCCCAGGTCGAAAGCGGCCTTCTCCTAACTGCTGGCTGTTCGAGGCGGGGGTCTGCTGAGCTCCCCGAGAGACAGGCGCTGAGAACAGAAGCTGCATTGTCACTACCCACCAAACCATGTCCGTGGAGGGGCAGAGCCCGCCAGCCTCCCTGCTGTTGGGACTAACTGCACCCCAGAAGCTTCATCCCTGGGAAAACAAGCCCCTGCGCCCTTCATTCCCGGTGATTTCGAGCCCCTGTGCGCATGATCGGCGCCGCTGCCCATGAAGGCGTGGGTCTCTCCCTGGAGGAGGGCCTTCTTGCGGGCAGCGCCCCCGTGTTCGCACCCCGGAATCCGTGGGGTGCCTGCAGGCGGTGTGGCTCAGGAGCAGTGTGGGGGGAGTGAGTGAGTGAGCAGGTGAGCTGCACTTGTGGGCTCTTTTTTCACGTGGTTTCCGCATGGAACTGAGCCCGTGTTCCCACAACAAACCTACCCGTTTGGCTGTGTGCTGCGGCCCGGTGACACGCTTTTCTGGGCGTGTTCTCCAAGGCTTCCACGGGGGAGACCACCGAGACCCGCCCAAGCCCAAATGTGGTGAGGGCTGTACGGGAGAGTGGCGCCCCGTTGCCTGGTCACTGTGCAGGGGTATCATCACCAGGGGATGCGTGTGGGGATGGGCCTGGCACTGGCCCAGCACACCGTGGGGTCCCACACCAGCAGGTACCTGGCCCCCAGCCATTCGAGACCAACCGGCACAGCATCAGGCTCTTAGAAAATAACCGCAGCATGAGACTTGTGATGGCCTCCCGAGGTATTTAACGCCAAGCAGGAGTGGCAACAAAAAAGGAAAAGAAATCCACGGCAGGAACGCGCACAGGGCTGTCTTTGCTCATCACATCCCCCGCGAAGGCGTTTGCCGCCCGCCTGGGAAGTGGCAGAGCCTGCTCGTCCTTGTCCCTTTAGGAGGCAAAGCAGCTGCACACCCTGAGGACCACAGTCTGTCCCACACAGACCACCGGACCTTGCTGCCCGGCACAGTGCCCCCTCCCCTCTCTTGCCAAATCTAATCGCACCCTGTTCACTATCACTTACTCACTCAACAATCTCTTCTTCCGATGTCAGCCAACGTGCTAGGCCGTGGGGTGGTACTGTTCATCACTCCGGGGGTGTTGACAAGGTTTCCCAGAAACCTTGGGGCATTCGTCCTGGTCCAAACCGATGCTCCCTCTTCCTTGCTGTGTGACCCTGAGCAAGCACCCCGCCTCTCGGGGCTTCGGTTCCTCGTCAGTGAAAGAAGTGTGATATGAAGCGTGACAGCATCGCCCGCCCCACCGCTGCTGACCACTTCAGAGCCATCACCTCGTGTCACCCACCCACCCAGTCACAGGTTATCTTGACCCAAGCACTGGGGGCAGCAGTGGCCGAACCAGTGAGGCCCTGCCCCGCCCCACCACAGGCCTCAGGGTGGGGAGATGGACCATACGCAGCAGCCACCACCCGGCTCTCAGCTCTGACGGAAAACAAACCCAGGGGCTCCGGTGTGGGAGGTGCACTGTTTAATTTGCACCACAAGCGAGAAGGAAGGGGGTGCCGGGCTGTCTCAGTTGGGAGGGGACCTGGGGTCTGTCCCCAGGGTCTCGGCTGGGGATTGGCCACCTCCCCAAGTGCCCTGGGTACCCAGCCATGTGGGTGTGCTGCTCCCTGTCCTCTCCTGGTGACCGTGAGCCAGCGCCAGGGGCAGGAGGCGTCAGGCACGTTGACTGTATTCAGTGATCGTCGCTGTATTTACAGGGCTTGGATAAAAATAAAGTGAGGAGGGGCCGTGTGAGTCACTGTGAGCGTTTCGCAGTGTGGGCGCTCTACCCTCCCTCTCGGATTCAGGAGTGGGATTCCCCCCCACCGCCCTCTGCGCCTCCTTCCCAGGCTTCCCTGTAGCCAAAGCCTTGCTGGAGGGATGTCCAAGGAGGTCCAGGCTCAGCGTGTGACCAGGGTCAGGTTTCAGCCTGCATTCCCAGGTAGGGCAGCTCCTGAAACCCCAGGCAGGACCCGTATTCAAGTCCTGTCTGGGTACCGGTCTGTATTTGTAAGTGTCCCCATCCAGCACCCCATGGTCTGGGTCCCTTCCACAACACAAGGCTCTCGTGAGTGCTTTGTGAGCTGCTGAGGCAGTGCTGTGCAGAGGCCAGGGACCCTGGGCACGTCCCCCCAGCCCTGTCCTCCGCAGGATCCCACCTCCCCCCCAGCACCTCCTGACTGAAGCTCAAGTCGTGGCCTGCAGGAAGCACTGGGGCCATCTCCTCACCTGCAAGCCACCTGGGTGCTTGGTTGCCACGCCTGCCCCCCTGCCTGGTGGCATTTGCAGTGCCTTCCATGAGAGTCCCAGATCACCCTGTTCCCTGCCAGCTCCACCCATGGGACTGGCCCTGGGGAAAGCGCTTCCCCCATCTGTGGGGCAGCCCACACCCAGGACTGGGGGACATGTGCTGGAACCCCTTGCCTCAGGTTGGGACAGACCCTTCAGGGAACACCCAGCCCACTGGCACATCCTCTCTGTTCCTGGCGTCCAGCTCCCCAAGCTCCTGGCAGCGCACGGCATTGCTCTGCTGGCCTCACCCACGTGGGGTGACACCTCGGCTTGGCGGTCGGGCCTAGTCCCTCCACGCATGGAGGGTCTGTGACTCCTCACTGTCAGGGAGACAGACAAGCAAATGAGGGGGAGGGGCCCCAACGCTTCTTGCCTCTCCCCAGAGGAAACCCCCCTTTGAAGACAGGCAGGCATCCCTTGGTTGGCGCTGTGGGCAGGGGAGCGTTGGGCTCTGGTTCTAGGGCAGACGGAGCAGGCGCACCCCCCCCCCCGATGCCCCAGCTGAACAGGGGAGTAAACCCCGAGTCCTTGGAGCAGCAGGAGAAGGGCCGTGGAAAGTACACACCAGCCGGTGGCAGGAAAAGAGACTAGGAGTGAAGCACCCTTCAGTCACTGGTGCATGTCCCCTCGTCCCTCTGGTGCCCTCCAGCTGGGACTCACAGTACTGGAAGCCTGAAAGTGGGCAAACCTCAGAGCCGACAGACAGGCCCCGAACAAACCCTCTGAACAAAACCCGACCATCTGACTCAGGAGCACGCGAGCGGACTCCTAACTCTGGCGGAGACAGGGGGATTCGCCAATCCTGTTCCCAGATCGGAGAGTACCCAAGGTCCTTCAGCGGATGATGGTCAGCTGGGGTCTGTCCATGCCGGCAGGGAGGACCCTGCAGGAGAAAGGAGCAAGCCTGACACATGCCACCATGCAGGTGAGGGGACAGAGCCAGCCTGCAAGGCGGCAGGTGTCTCCATGGACGTGATATCCCCAAAAGACAGAACGAGGTGGCAGCCAGGGCTCGGCGTGAGGGCTGCATGGCTGCAGACGGGTAGCATGGGGCGTTTGGGGGTGAAGAAGCCGCTCCATCTTTACTGCAGTGATGGTTAAACAAATACAGAAGCACATTAAAACTCAGAGGACGCCTCGCGTGAATTAGTGGTCATCGTCTGGGATGGGGCCTCAGACCCGGTGGCAGGGCTTTAGGATCATTCCTGGTGGGGGTGCCTGGGTGCAGGCAGCGGTGCCTCAGGGCACAGGTGTTCTTGTCACCTGATGTAGCAGACAGTGACCCCGCTTGGCCCCCAGCTCGGCTAGTCCCCAGCTCCCATCTTTCCACCGCCTCCCTCTGGCCACTCCGTCCCCGTCTGGCTCTCCAAAGGCAGGGTACCCCCCATGAGACTGTGCACTTTCCACAGCAAACAAGCCATGGCATTTCTCGGTGCTTCCTGTGTGCTCGCCTCTGTTTGGTGCTGTGCACGCCAGCCCCCAGGGTGGGGACATTTGCCCCACTTTACAGGGGAGGCCTCAGAGGCCAGCTGGGGACAATGATGGGATTTGAACCCATGACAGCCTGGGCTGCCCCTCCGGATGCCGCCCCCCCCGTCCCTCCTCGGCTTCTGTCCTGCCCTCAGGTCAGGTCTGCACCCTATGCTCCATCAGAGGGCAGCACGAGAGTGAACCAGGGTGGGAATGTCCCGGGTCCCAGCCCTCTGGCCTCTGATGTGGGGGTGACCTCGGTGGGGACCTGGACTCAGGCACCTGCCTCCCAACCAGTCACTTGCAGCTGTCACCCTGGGCTGTGCTAAAAGTCCCTCCTGCTGCAGGAAAGGACTTGTGAATAGATCACATGGCACTTTGGCTCCCTGCACGGCCAGCAAGTGAGGAGGGCCCCTGCACTGAGGATCTGGGGCAAGGTGAGGGGGCAGCGTGGGCGGCCCTGCTGGCCACGTGGCCACGTCCAGCTGAGGCTGTCACCTTGCACCATGAGGGACAAGACAGACAGGAGGAAGGACCGTGCAGGGCCGAGGAAGCTGAATTGCCATCCGAGGACGGTCACCACGTAAGAACCAGGCCAAGCAAGGTGACATCAGAGAAGCCGCGCTGGAGCCCTGACCACTTTGGCTGAAAACCCCACTGTCCAGGCAGACGAGAGGCAGGCCCTGCCCCTTACAGGTGCGGCCACCAGATTGGGTTTCCTGTCACAGACCGTGGAGAGGGGCCCAAAAGACACTGTGGGGGAGATACGTGCTGTGACAGGGTGCATCTGTCGTCCCAGGAGGAAGGGCAGGCCTGGGGCACACAGGGTGGCGGGGGGAAGGACCCTCCAGGCCGTGGGGTGAGGGCACTGGGGGCTGGGCATGGTGTCCCCTGGACGCAGCAGGCGAGGGGACCGGGAACCCGGCCGCCCCTGGTTGCCAAGCCCAGGGTGCTTTGCCAGTCTCCACTTGGCCCGATTTAAAACTCACAGGTGGTGCCTCGCACCCTCCCCGGAGCTGTGAACAGCACAGCACACCTTTGTACACTCCGTGAGGCTTATTCCTGGCGCCAGCAGAGGAACTGGCCACTCCCTTCCTCCAGCCACACGCCATGACAGCCACACGTGCGTGAGCACATGCACTCATACCATGAGGTCTGCGCACAGTGTGTGTGTTTACACTCACATGCATGCATGTGCCCCATGTGTGTGCATGTGTGCACCATGTAACTGTGCAATGCACTGATGCAAATGCCCGTGGTCGTGTGTGTGCACGTGTGGACATGCATGCACATGTGTGGTGTGTGTGGGTCCGTGTGTGCACACATGCACACAGGAAACACTGTTCTTGGTGTGTGCACATGAGGTGCATGTGCTTATGAGAATGACTGTGCACACAAGTACATGCCAGCACACACGTGCACACATGGGTTGAACACACTGGTACACGCCAACATATCCACTCTCCTAGATTTAGCAGTGACTGAAGCCCTGGGGGGCATAGGGCGAGCCAGGGCCCAGCCAGACCGCAGGGGTGCGCTGCCCGCTCCTCGGGCCCCCAGTGGCAGAGCCGTAGGGTCTCTGACCAGGGCAGAGGTCAGAGGTCCAGCTCTGTGCCTACGTGCCAGGCGGTGCCAGAGCTCGGGCCACGTGTGACCACTTGGTCTGAAACATGAGCACCCGCCTCCCTCCCAGGCTCTTAGGATGCGGGAGGGGCCTGGGGCAGGTGGACACAGAAGCCACCCTGCCCGCCACGCTAGTTCCAGGAAGCTGCCGGCCGCCCTCCATTTCTGGAACGAGACTTCTGGAATCGGAGATGGGGAGCTTGGCGCATAGATGCTCTGGAACCCAGTGGTGCTGAAGCCCAGAGCCTCCCTGGCTCTGGGAGAGATGGGGAGGCACCTTCCCAGGACCCAGGGCACCTCAGCACCAGCAGGGGCTGCAGTGGGCAGAGCCCTCCCCAGATTCCATCCTTGGCCAGGGCAGGTCCAGACCACGCTGGCTGCCCGGGAGGTGGGGACACAGGGCTGCAGGGACCACGTGTGGCTGGGGGTGGGGAAGTGCTCAGCACCTTCTGATCAGCTCTGGGCTCCGAGAGCCTCTTCGGTCGTGCGGACCCCATCCTGAGCCGGGCAGGTGGGGGCCAGGGGAGAAGTCCGTGTCTTTTCTCCTCTGGGTGTGAGGGGCCAGCCTTCCCCGCCTTCTCAGGGTTGGGGGAGCTGCTTGCTATTCCTCACGTTGTCCCCACTTGAGGCCGCAGGTGCCAGTGGCCACGGGCACTAAGGAGGACAGCCAGGGGTGCAAGCTCTGCCCCGTGGCCCCCTCTGTGACCCACATTGCCTGCCTGTCCCACTCTGGGCTCTGTGGGAGGGCCTGCTGGGTGTGATTCTCGGAGTGTGGGCGAGCGTGGGTGTGTGCTAACTGACCTCCTTACACACACACACACACACACACACACACACACACACACATACACCCTGGCATGCTGTCTTCACCGCCGCCCTTGGGCACGCCCCCAGGCCTCTGCGCCGAAGATCTGGGTTGAGCAGGAGGCACAGAGCAGCCCTTCCTGGTCTGGCCCGTGGTGCCTCGCCCAGCGTGGGTCTGCTCCCCAGCATCTCTGCCACCCTCTGTCCACCAACCCCACCGGGAGGCCCACCAGCCACAGTCATCCCGCCCCCAGGCCCTGGGGGGTGTCCCAGAGGTATAACCGTGACCTACAGGAGGACAGGTTGCGGAGGCAGGGAGACTGGCCCATGGCCCCAGTCTGAGCCCACCCCTCCCGGCAGGAGTCACGCCGGGACTCCCATCACCCACCCGACGTCAGCACCACGCCCCCCAATGCCCTCAGCACCGCAGCCGCCGTCTCCGCACCACCCCGTCGTCCTCCTCGGGCCCAGTACCACCATGTATTCATTTCCGTCATGTCCCATGTCCCATGTCCCACGTCCCGGCCCTGGGAGAAGGTCACTACCGCAGCCAGCTCCCCCTTCCCCAGCACCGCTGTGCCTGGGCAGCCAGTGATGGCCTCTGAGGGCGGGTCTCAGGCACATGGCCCCTCTGGGCACCTGTACCAGGGCCCCCGTGGGCCTCACGCTGTGATGGCCAGCCCCCCCAACCCGGCCCCCACATCCAGCCCCGGCCCATGCGGGCTCCGCTGCCCCAGACCTGAGTCCTAGGCCACCCCCCGCACCCCCGCCAGCTCCCTGATTGAACGCTAATGGAACCTGGCGGCAGGCTGGGCTGGGGTTTTGTTGCCTGTTTATTTTTCCCTCTTTGCGTGTAACTCCTTTTTTTTCTCTAATTGGGCGCTGCGCGGGAATTCACCGCTCCCCTCCCGGCTCCCGTTCCGGCACGCTCTCCTCTTGGCGGCCCCAATTACCTAATTTGTAATATTTCATCTCCCCTCCCTTTCATCTTTCCCTGAACACCCCGGCCGGTTAAAGTAAATATGTATTTTTAATTTTGAGGAGCCTAATTTAATCTGGCAGCAACGTTCTGCCATTCACCAGCACACATCTCCATCTGAGTCACATTCCAGGCCACCAGGGACACCGGCCGCCCGCCCGCCTGCCCTGCCAGCCGGCCGTGTGGGACGGGTACAGGACCTGCGTCCTGAGAGGCAAGCCCGGACCAGGGGACAGGGCCCGGGCCCAGTAGTGTCCTTTCCTGGAGAGGCCATAGGACACTGCCATGGGATCTTGCAGGGGCCAGACGTCCGCTCTAGCCTTGGGGTCCCAGTGCCCGGTGCAGGACAGAGGGAGGGCCTGTGGACAGGTGGGGGTGGGGACCCCAGCAGGTAGCTGTTGCCCCTTCTTGGGTGGCACACAGCACATCCCCACCCCTCATCTCCTTTGCATAGTCAGCAGGGTGGACGCTCGTCCTGCTGCCCCTCTCAGAGGCCAATGTCACCTCCCTGAAGGCCACAGCCCCAGCCACCCCACCATCCCTGCATGGACCTGGGCTCTGCCCTCTCCCCTGCCCAGAGCTCCAGGTCCTGGCCGTGAGTGCCACACCTGGGCCCAGCAGTTCACAGGTAACAGGACTCCAATGCCAGGACAGGCTGGAGGCTGTGGGGGTCTCTCCCGTGGGTGCTCATGGTAGGGCCCTGGGCCAGGTCACACCCAGGCGACAGCCTGGCCCCCACCACACTCCAGGCCCTTTGTGCCAATCTGCCCCCGCTCACCGGTCTCTTGTCCCTTTCCCTCCCAGCCTCCAAGGCCAGCGGGAATAGCCAAGGAACGGGCACAATCAGTGGTCACGCAGCCTTGCCTGTGTGACAGGCATGGTCGAGCTTTGTCCAGTGACGACTCATTTAATGTCTGTGACTCCCTGGCATGGGGTTAGAGAGAGAAGACAGGATATGGCACGGTGGCCAGCCCATGATGGAGGCTCTGGTCATCTAAGCCCTTCTTAAGGGTTTAGGGAACCAACACCCAGCCTGCCCTGGGAAGAGGGCCCCACCGCCCTCTCCCTGCGGCACTGCCGCCTGCCCACACATCCAGCGAGGGCCCCAGCTGGTAGACCCTCAGAAAGTTCCTCATGTAGCCACTGCTCCCTCCGCGGGAGCTTGGCTGGGTGACAGCCATCAGGGGCCCTGCAGAGACTTGGGGTTGGCATTCAAGAGCCCCTCGAATGCAGCAGGGTGAGCAGGACGCCAGATCCAGGAGAACAGACCCCAGGGCTGGTCCTGCTCTGCCTGGCGGTGTGGTCCAGGCCCTGGGTGCCAGGTTGTGTGCCCACGTGAGTGTGTGTGTACGTGGGTGTCTGAGTCTGTGTGTGCACACGTGCGTGCTCACCCAGAGGCTGAAACTCTGGCATTCACAGCCCAGTTGTGAACCCAGCACTAACAGGGGGGGCAGGAGAGGTCGGCCTGACCCGGGACCTGAGAGGGTGGGGGCGGAGAGGGCTGCAGAGCAATGGAGGGCTCTTGGGGATCTAAGGAGCTGAACCCTGTCTCTTACTCTGTCTCCACATCTGCACTCATTCAAGCACCCACTCAGCACGCAGGGCTGAGTAAGGCGGTCCCTGGGCCCAGCCCTGAGCTTAGGGCTGAAACAGACGCTGAAATAAGGGTGCCCCAAGCCACGCTCCGAAGAACCGGGGGACTATCGGCACAGCAAGAAGGGCCTGCCTGGAGAGCAGGCCAGGGGACAGTGCCGAGGAAGGACCATCTCCCCACCTTCCCAGAGCCCCAGACTGGAGAGGGGACAGTGGAGTGACCACTGCCAAAAGATACAGCAGCAGGTCAGCCAGCCGCTGGCTCTGGAAACATCGAGAAAAAGTCACACAGATTCTTGTTCCTGGAGCTGTGATCCATCCAAACCAGGCAGATCTATTCTTTTAACATCATCAAAATTACCACTGACACCACCATCACCAACAGCACGACCATCACAACAACTTCATCATTAATAGCACCATCACCACCACTACCACCATCACCATCACCATCACCACCATCATCATCACCACCATCATCATCATCACCATCATCACCATCATCATCATCATCACCATCTTCACTACCACCTTCATCACCACCACCATCATCACCACCACTATCACCACCATCACCACCATCCAGTCCCACTAGGTTTTAGGCAGGAAAGTGTCCAAGTCAATCGGGGCCGGTGGCTGAAGAGCCCAGTCCCCTGGGCGGTCAGCTGAGAAGATGCCCCAGGAGGGCATCGCAGGGCCCAGGCCCTTGCTGGGTGGCTGGCTTGTCATGGCACCCGGCAGGCTGACTCGCGGTCCCTAAGCCTCACTTCCCCATCTTTAAGAGGGGAAGTGCGCTCCCTGACCTCTCTATTTTTTGATGTTATTTTGAGACACAGTAATTTGAATATTTGAAGGTGTCATGTAAATTGTAAAGCGCTGAGCGAAGGAACATTACACATTACCATCGCCCTGTGCAGCCATTCCCAGGCCGTTCCTCCCTCGGTCCAGTCCCAGCGACCACGCGTTTGCCAGGTCTGGGGAGGCTCCAGTGCCAGAAAGCAACCCCAGGAGCTGGAAGGTTGATTCCACCAGTGACTGGAATGCAAACAATATGCAAATACCATGCAGATTCCCTCTGCCCCTGTGGGAGCCCCCAGCCTGGTGCGGGGCTGCCCTGGCCACTTCTGGTTCTGAACAGGCTGGAGGGAAAGGACGGGGCTGCGGGAGTCAGAGGGGGAGGAAAATGTGTGGAGCGTCAGCCCTTGACTCAACGCTGTCACCCATCTCTGTTGCACAAAATGTCAACATGTCTTTATAGAAGTGCAAGCGTCCCTTCATTGTCTCGAATGTCAGCATCTTGCGTGTCCCCTCTCCCCTCCCTCCCTCCCAGTCTCTCCGGGGTGGGGGTACCCTGGGGCTCCGGGGAGAAAGAAAAACAAGAGGTGATGCCCACAGTCCCCACCCCACCCTCACCTCCAGGAAAGTGACAGGGTCCATGAAGCCCAAAGGGAGGGCATGTCCCAGACAGAGAACACAGCTGGCAGGGACTTCCTAGGCCAGAAGGAGCCTGACTTGGTCAGGGGTGAGGCAGAGAGTGCCCAGGTGGGCCAGGACAGGCCGAGGCACTGCAATGGGCACAGGGTTTCTTTGGGAGGAAATAGGGAGCCCCTGAAGGTGTGGAAGCCAGGACAGACTGGGTCATACCTGCCACTCAAAAGGGTCTCAGACCTGGGGGAGGGCAGAGTTCATCTTAACGGCCCTGAGGACCTGACCCAACGTTCACTGAACAGGGAAGGAAACTGAGGCCCAGGGGGGACTGGACGGGCCTGCGGCCAGGCATCAGGACACCCAGGCCCCACATACTCTTTGCCCCTCCTTCAGGCGGGCAGGTAGGCTGATGGATGCGAAGGCCCTTCTGTGGTGCCCGTGGGTCAGTCACCTGCTCTGTCTCCTGCTGGGCTGGGTTTTGTGTGGACGCCCCAGGGCCAGGCCTCGTGTCCCAGGCTGACCCTTCCTTGCTTTGGCTGGTACGGGAGCAAAGCGGTGGCTGCTGGACCTGCATCGCCCAGGCCCCAGCCTGTCCTCAGCCTCGTCTGGCAGGGGTAGGATGTGCAGTGGGTGTGGGGCCTTCCGCGGCCCAAGCTCCACTGCTGGTCCCACCCTGTAGGCGCCACAGCTCAAGTGGCGCACAGGGACACGAGGGCTCCCTGTGGGGTACTGCAGCCTTAGCCCACGGAGGGCCCCGCAGGGCGCCCAACACTGCTTTGGCTGTGGCCCTGCCGGGCAGACTGATGGGGACAGGTAACCCCCAGGAGGCAGGGACAGCTCAGAGCCCAGAACTGGGTCAGTCGCCGACCCCGGCCTCTGTCCTCCTCAGGGCGGACCTCAGACCTCAAGGCCCGCCCCAGACTGCCACCCCTGCCGGCCCAGGGACCTGAGGCCGCCCCTTTAGGAACCCTGGTGTGGATGTGTGTCTATTGCCCTCTGCGTGTCTGTCTGTCTGTCTAGCCACCCGCCCCCCCCAGGCTAGTCTATGCCCAGATCAGGCTGCCCCCCTAGTGAGAGCTGGGGACAGCAAGGCCTCCCAGTGGGGCCGTGGAGGGGGACACCAGAGCCTGGGGTGTGGCAAGGCGCCCGGATGCTGTGCTGCCACTGGAGCTGCCACAGTGTGGCATGGGGGCCCCCGAGGCCACCTCAGGCCGCTGCTCCCATTGGGTCCCTGATCTCTCTGATCGTCAGTATTGATTTTCCCCTTGCTATTTATTAAATGCTTACTCTCCCGCCACTGAAAGCTCCCAGAGCGTGCTTGGCATCCTGCTCAGCCCAGAGGATGGGCCCAGGGGCTGTTGTCTGCACCAGCCTGAAGTCCACACAGCCTCTGCCTCGGGAACCAGGGTGGGATTGGGGGGTTCGCCTGGAGTGGGCAGGGTACCAGGCCCATAGAGGGGCTAATGGAAACTGGTCCAGCAATGCCCATCCTCAGGGTGTGACCAGGGTACGACAAGGGTCAGGGATCTGGGCCAGTGTGTGAGCAGGCCAGGCCTCCCTTAGGGTGCCATGAGGGCTGGAACAGTACTTTGGGAGTTCCTGGCCCACGACCGGGACCCTGCACACAATGGACCCCCTGTCCCCTCTGCCCAGCCAACCTTGAAGATCCCCTTTGAAGGACGAGCCTGTGACCCTGGGCCCCACTCTGGTCAGAGGGAAGGCTCTGGTATTACTCCTAGTCCTTGACTATGTGACCTAGGGCAAGTCACATCACTACTCAGAGCCTGTGTATGCAGCTTGGGAACGGCACCGTGCCTTGGGACTCTGGTAGTTGTCACGAGGGCCGATGGAGGACAGGGAGTGAAGTCAGCTTGGCCAGAACAGCTGCTTCATCCAGCTTCATGTCTCCAGGGCCCTGGAAGGCCCCGAGGGGTTCCCTGGCCAGCCCCTAACCCCCGGGGGCGGGGTGGGCATCCAGGAGCACAGGCCTCTCCCTGGCCTGCATTCCTCCTGCCGCCCCCAGTGGGTGTCAGGAAAACCCGCCACTGACGCCTGCTTCTCACCCTTCTCACCCGGAGAGCTGCGAGAACCAGAGGGTGAAAATAGCCTGAAACTACCCCAACCTCCTGCTCCCCAGGAGTGCGCAGGGCCGCCACTCGGGTTACATAAGTCCCGGGGCTGCGCTCCTGGGGAGAGGGCTCAGAGGCACCCCCTGGCCACGACAAAGGCTGGGCACACTGGGTCTGCCCGGCAGGCACCTGGTGGCTGGGGACTGGGGGGCAGGGCTCAGGACAGGACAGGACAGGACGGAGAATTCTTCAGAGCATGTGGCCCTGAGTCCCCCTCCTCCCACAGCCTGTCTGGGGTCCCACCTATGGGGACCGGCTCCATAGCCTCCGCCAGGGCCTTCACCTCTCTGAGCCCTTCTCATAAAGCACAACGCTCGTGCCCCGAGGGGACAGGGCAGCCGCCACCGAGGACAGTCCTTTGCATTCAAAGAGTCCAAAGCAGGACCAACTCAGCATGTGACCAGGGTCAGCGATTGATGGCTTCAAAGTCACTTAGAGGTCACAGCTGAGTCGAGGACTGTGGTCAGGGATTGCTGGCTCACGTCCATGAATAGGTAACAAGGTCATGCTCCTACTGGGACTGAGTGACAAGGTCCTAGGGTCTGATGCCCAGCTAGATCTGGTTGGCCCAGCAGGGGACCATCGATTTCCGCTGCCCATACAGGTCCACCCCGGGTTTCTTCAGGCCACAGCCAGACCCCAGGTTTGGGTGGCAGAAGGCACAGGGGTGAGGGCCGCAGTTTGAACGAGGACCAGCTGGCGAGGGGCTGGGGGTAAACTGGTAGAAAGTCTTAGGAAAAGGGGCCATGGGCTCAGGGTTCCAGAACCCTGGTGTGGCTGGGCTGTAGGAGACCTTCAGAACCTTCCAGTCAAAGTGCTCAGGTACCAGTGGGGAGCTGAGACTGCGGCCAAAGGTGGGCCCAGCCCTCACTAGCTCCCTGCACTCAGCTGGGAGCTGAGGGTGGGGTCATCAGGAAGCATCCCCTCATCTGATCAGGGACCCAGCTGACTCTTCTCTCTCCTTAGGGAGGAGCTTGGGGACAGGGGTCCTCTGCCTGTCCTAGAGAAGGTTCTAGACCAGGAACTGGGGCAAGGGGACAATTTTCTAAAAGAGGCAGGGGGTGGGGGTGGGGGGGCAGAATGAGGAGTCTCCAGAGCAGAGAGGAGGAAGGCATGGCCCTGCTTAGAGGCCCAAGTGGTGGGAGGCACGACCTTGCCATGGGTGGGCTTATTGGAGGGGCCTCAGCCTGGCGGGGTCCCAGAGCAGAGGAGCCAGGGATAGCGGCTCCCCTCCCCCACAGCAGCATCTAAATCCTGACTCAGAGCCTGCACCCTGCTCGCTGTCTAGTGGCCTGACATCAGAGGCCCCCTGGTGGCCACAGGCTGCTAGTGCAGCCAGGAGGCCAGGAGGCCAGGGCAGCTGCAGTGGCTCCCTGGGCCCTGGGCCCTGGAAGGGTCGGCAGGCATCCCCTGCATGTCCCCCTCTAGACTTGGAGAAGACAACCCTTGTCCTGGAGGGAGCCAGCGGGAGGAAGAATGCTGCCGGGGTGGTGGGAGAACTGGGAAGGGCACCCTCCCCTGCTCCCGAGGACCTCTGGGTCCTGGTCTCTGTGGCCCTTCTGACCAGCCCCTCAGGACACCCACCCCTCGAGGCCCAGGGCACAAGCTGGCTTGCCAGGGAGGCTAGCTTGGACGGAGCTCCACCTGAGGAGCTGCCCAGATGCCTGAGCCCTAGGTTGACTTGAGTGGCCCTCCCCTTGACCCACCGTGGGAGGCTGGTGCCAGGCGGGGCGCTGATCGTGGTGGGGGTCAGGGTGGGGTGGTGAGGGCTGGCACTGGTCAAGGGTTAGGCGACAGGCCAGGGGGGAACACAATGCAGGTGAATGCTACATTCAGGCCGAGGGTGATGACAATGATTGAGCTGACGTTTCAGTGACAGTGGCGGCACCCCGATGGAGCCTCCTGATGAGTCTGCTGAGAAAAGCCAACAGCTGGAGCAGATGTCGGGCTTGGGCAGAGGAGGCATTAGCGGACTGCTGAGACAAGCGTGTATCGGATGGGCTCTCCAAGCCATGATGAAACGGATCCTGTGTTCACAGTGGACCACAAGTCGTAGAAAAGAAGCAAGAGGCTGGAGGCAGGAGCACCTTGGTGGAGGAGCCTGAAGTGGCTTCCGTGAGGCCGTGCCTCCCAGACTCCAGATCTCATTCGGGAGAGGGCCCTCAGAAGGAGAGGGGCTGTGGATGCTTTGGGGCGGGGGGAGGAATGAAGCGGCTAGAGGGCCCTCTCCGTCAGCTTATGGAAAGCCAAACATGGGGCTGGGTGTCCCACTGTCACCAGAGGATCGGTGACAAAGAGGATCGATTGCTGGAGGATGGGAATGGGGGCGGACAACTAAGGACTGCCACACAGAGCACATGGTAGCCTGGGCCTCGAGGCTCTTCTCCCAAGCTCTTCCCTCGGTGGCATCTCTCGGGAGTCCCCCTGAGGTGGGACTGGACAAACCCAACCTGGGCAGCTCAAGTGGGCCCTTCCCACCCCACCACCCCTGACCCTCCTGGACGGGCTCCGCTGCTGTGCCTCTGACTCACTGGCCCGCACCCCCTCCACCTCCCACCTGTTCCTCCAGCAGCGCCTGCCCCTCCTTCCAGCTGCCCAGCTGCCCTCGCCCTCCATGCCTGCGCCACTTACCACCTGCCTGTCCTGTCCATCCTCCCACACCAACCCAACACCCCACCCCTCCCTCCAGGCACCTGTCTGTTCTGTCCACCCATCCATCCACCCCCACTTACCTCATCCGTCCTTCCACCCATCCCATTCTCCTGTGCACCTGTGTTGCTCAAACACAATCCCTGTTGTTCCCTCCACCCGTCTGCGTCTGTCCATCCATCCATCCACCCACCCATCCCTCCGCCAGGCCGTCCATCCATCACTCAGCCGGCAGGCAGCCTGTCCTGGCTCCTAGAAGAGGCAGAGAGCAGAACCCCAACTCCGGCTGTCCTGCTGCCTGGGGCAGGAGCCGGGCTTTCCTCGGCGTGCGCGTGTGTGCATTTTATCTGCCCCCCCCCCACGTTATCTCGCTCCCCTCCCCCACACCCCGCCCCCCGCTCGCGCTCCCCTCTAACGTGTGATCTGGAAGCCCTATAAAGCCTGATGTAATCCGTAATGCGGTCTCTGGCTCCCGATCCGGGATCCAGTTTCAGAGCGCGAGAGACTGGGGAGCGCCGGCAGCCCGGCGGGGGAAGCAGCCTGCCTCTCCCCTCCTCCTGCTCCCGGTCCTCGGCTCCCTCCTCCTCCAGCCCGCGCCGCCCCGCCCCCGGCTCGGCTCGCCGCCCCCCCCCCCCCCCCAGGAAGGGGAAAAAAGGCGAGAGGAGCGGGGCAGGCGAGAGGAGCGGCGCGGCGGCGGCCGGAGAGGGAGCGGCGGGCGCAGGCGGCGGCGGGCGCGGCGTTGGCGGCGGCCCCGGCGGAGCGAGCGCAGCACCGGCGAGCCGGGAGCACAGGCGGCCGCGCGGCGTCCGCAGCCCGGGCATCCGACCTCTCCGGCGTCCGAGGGGCTCCGGCAGGCTGGGGGAGGGGAGGGGGCCTGCGTGCGCTGGCGGGGGCTCTCCGGGGTTGTCCGGCTAGGCCTGGAGCCGGCCGGGGGCGGCGGCGACGGGAGGAGCCCCCCCCTCCGGTCGGGCGCCCGGCTCGGCCGCCGGCGACAAGGGGAGCTCCCGGGTATTTGCAACTCGCCGGATCAAGTGCTCGTTGGCGGGGCCGCCGCTGCTGGGGAAGGTAAGGAAGGTTCGGGCCGGGGGCTGGGGGCTGGGGGCGCGGCGAGAGGGGGCGCAGCGAGGGTGGGGGTCCGGGGGAGGGGCGGCCGCCCGGACTTCGTAACTTCGCCGTTTGGGGCTTCCAAGCTCTCAGGTTTGCGTCCGGAGCTCAGGAGTTCGGACCCCCCACCCCCCAGCCCCCAGCCTCCTCCCGCGGCAGCGACGGAATCTGGCAGATCTCCGAGCGCCCGCAACGGGCTGGCTGAGGAGGGGGCGCCTCTGGACGTGGGAGAGGCCCTGCGCGCTGCTCGCCTCCCCCCACCCCACGCGCCCCGAGCCTCTGGGCCGGGGGAGGCGCCCCCTCCCATCGCGTGCACAGACCCAGGGCCGGCTGGGGAAGGCGTTCCCGCTGTGTCCCCGACACAGACAGACGCTGGCAGTATGGGGTCTTTGAGAGCCCAGATGTGACCCCCCCAGCCAGACACAGACCCAAGTAGGCTGGGGAGAGACACCCCAATGTGTCCCCCTTTCCCTAATCGCACCCAGAGCCCCCTACGGACATTCCGGGGCCCCGATGTCCTTCCCCCACACACGGAGCCCGGGGGCGTGCACAAGAAGCCCTCACCCGTAGACCCGGCCTTGACAGCGGAGACTCCCCGGAGGTTCTCTTGTCCCCAAATAGCGCCCCCATCCCCAAAACACACAAACGCCCTGGCTGTTCCCTTGTCGCCTCCTTCTCCACTCGGTCGGACAGGCCGCGCGGATAAGCCGCTTCGAACTTCGGGTCGGCCCTGTGCCCTCTCGGCGCGAAGCAGCGGGGCCAGGCGCGGGCTGGTCCCCGTCCTCAGCGAGCAGAGGCCGCCGGCCCTCCGCGGCCGCGGCGCTCGCTGGGAGCCTCTCGGTGCCGCCTGGAGGAATGGGCAGGGCCCCCGCCGCCTCCGGGAGAAGCGGGGGGCTCTGGTGTGTCCAGGCGCCCTTTCCCCCGGTCCCTGCGGCCCCCTGGGCAGGGCAGAGCGCGTCTGGGGCCTGCCTCGGGAGGGGGCGGCGCAGCTGAAAATCGCTTGTCGGAGGCTGCGTCTCCGAGCCCGGGTCCCTCCGCCGGGCCTCGGCGGCTCCTGCTCGGTCGCTTCCCAGGCCGCCCAGGGAGAGCGCCCAGCCTGGCACCCAGACCCTGGGCGTCGGGCATCTATCCTTTGCCACTTTTATTCTGGGCTTCCAAGTTTCCTGGAGCGCAGGGACCCGGGCTGGGAGCGGACGAGCCCTAGTTCCCCCCTGCTCCAGCGCCCTTTGCCGCTGCGCGCTCTCCATCACGTCCCGTTCCCCCGGGTCTGGGGCGAGGATTCCTTAGCGGCAACTCCGGACGAGTTGAAAGGCGTGAACGCGTGTAGGTGGGCAGGGGGCACGCATCCCACCCCCGAGGAGCCTCTGGGCATACATGTTGGGGAGGATGCTGAGAGGTCCATGTTCCCGCCCCACCCTGGGGGCCCAAGGAGACCCTTGGCGCCCTCCCCCACGGACACAAACACTCGCCCCCTCGGTGCAAGAGCCTCTGAGGTGGACAGGCAGCGGCCGCGCGAGCGGGAGGCGTGGGGGCCGGATGCGAGGCGAGGCTCCCTTTGAACCTCTCCGAGGTGTGTGGGGTCTGGGGAGGTGGCCACAGCTGTGTCTTCTAGAACCCTGAAGCCTTCGCGTTCTTCTGAGATCCTCGCAGCCGAGGAGGCAGCGAGGGAGGTGAAGGGAGGAAGCCGCTCCCTCTCGACCGCAGGCAGCAGCGAAACTCAGCGCCCGGATGCCCGGGTGCCGCCGGGTCCGGCTTCGAGTACCCGAGCAAGGTCAAGCCGGCGAAAGAGGGGGCGGGGGCTCCTGGGCGCGGCTCTGCCCGCGCGCGGTCGGAGCTTCAGGAGCGGCTGCGAGCGACCCGCGGAGTGAGCCCCCGGCGCCTGCCGCCAGCGCCGGGTCCCCGGAGGCGGACGTTGCGCGCGTTCGGGGATTCCGGGGCGCTCTGCGCGGGTTCCGGCGTCCTCCCGCCGCGTTCGCCCGCGGCTCCTCCACGCTGCTTTCAGACTTGTTGCGCCTGGATTGGGGGCACCTGTGCCGGCCCGGGAGCCCTGCAGCCCGGGCGGCTGGGGCCGAGCCCGGGGGCCGGCGGGAATGCGCCAAGGCGACGCGAGGCTCCGCGAGCGGGCGCGGCGCCGGGGGCTCGAGCGGGGACTTTGCAGCCTCCGATCCTTGGGAAATGTGCCTGTCCCCTTCGCGCTCCGGCGGGGGCGGAAAAGGCGATTCGTTGCCTTGGGAGTACTGCAGCACTTCCGCGAACCCCTGGCTGGGGAGGGGACGCAACCAAGTTGCCGAGCCCTCCCAGGCCCCTCCCTCGCCCGCAGCCTCCGGCGCTACGCGGGCCTCGTTGGCCGCGTCTGTGAAATGGGGGCGCGGGTTATGCTCCGGGAGCCCTTCCGGCCCAGGCCCCGTCCCGGGATCCACCGTGCTGGGCCCGCAGTGTGCTGGGTCTGCAGCGTCCGGCCAGGCCAGGTCCCCGGGCAGACCGGCGCCTGCGGACACGGTCGCGGGGTCTGGCAGGAGGCGGCCCCGGCAGGGTCGGGCGAGCGGCCGGGGCGCGGCACCCTCTCCTGGCGCTCTCGCCCCGCAGCCGGCCAGCTGGCGCGGCCCCGCCCCCCGGAGCGGGTCTTGGGGCTCCGAGCCCGGCCCCCTGGGGACGCCTCCGGCTCGGGCTCCGGCTCCCGGCTCCCGGCGCTGGGCTGCGGTGGCCGACAGCGGAGGGCAGCGCGCTGCTGCGAACGGCCGGGAGAGGGCGCGCGCGCCCACCCTCCGCCCTGCCCGCCCCTTCCGCCTCCTCCGCGGCCGGTGGCGCCAGCCCCATCCTGGGCAACCCCCGGGCGCCTCGCCGGCCTCTGCGCTCCTCCGCCAGGGCCATTCGCTGGCGACTCAGCCGAGCCCCAGGCACTCGTCTCTCCCCACACTCGCCTGGCCCCCTGCCCTGTGCACAGGCGTGAGCGAGCGCGTTTGTGTACCTGGGCGCATGTGTGCACGGGTGCTACTCATGCACGTGCTTGTCCCACCGGCGTGTGTGCAGGCATGACACTGCCATAGGCGTGCGCGCTTGGTGTGTGTCCTCTGTGCACCTCCCCCCATTTCCCTGGTGGGCAGGTGCTGTGTCTGGAAGCCCTGGGAGCAAAGCTCTAATCCCTGGCCTGGAGGGTTCTGTTAATCCCCGCTGTGCCACTGGACGCCCACTGTCCTCTGGACCCTGGCCACCCCAGCCTCCCTGCTGCAGTGCACCCTAAGGGCAGAGCCGTGTTTTCTGGGTAGACACGCAGGGCCCCAGCCCCGCGGGCACAGACCACATACACACTGAACATGTGGGTGCCCGTGTGTACACACTCACACTAGGGGTGCACAGCGTGGAAAACTGAGCGCTTGCTCCCCCCACCAAGGTCGGAGGGCATACGGGAGGACAGAGACCCTGGAGAGCTCCAGGCATGGGCTCTGGGGGTGGAGGACAGCTGCCTGCAGGAGCCCAGAGGTGGGGCGCCCCCAACACTTCCACAGAGGCGGGGCCCGGGGTGGTAAAGGGCCAGAAGTGCTCCGTGGAGACAACAGCCGTGCAAAGGGCCTGTGGCAGGTCAGCATGTAGGTGTGAGGACCAGATAGGCTTCTGAGAGGAGAGTGACTAGCAGGACACATGGAGCAGTGCCAGACCTTGGCGCCCTGCAGGCCTCCGGCCACGTCTTGGAGGGCTGGGGCCACAGGGGCGTCTTAAACAGGGGCGGGTGCCATGGCCTTATGGACACGACAAAGCGATGGCACTCCGGGCAGTGGGGTCAGGGGAGGCAGGGTGCACAGCAGCTGCCTGCCCACCTCGGCAGGCCTTGGCCACCGCCCTGGCTCCCACACTGTCTGTGTGGCCTCCGAGCAGGCACATGGTGCAGCCCACAGCAAAGGAAGTCCAGCACAGAGGCCCCTCTGCCCAGGATGTGGTCCCCTGCAAAGGTCCACACCCTGGGAAGGTGCTGTCCAGCAGAGCCTGGAGAGAGGGGCCCTCCTCCCACCCCTGCCCTCGAGAGTTCCAGGGAAGTGAGGCCCCACAGGGCACGAGCTTCAGGGGAAGCCGACGCCCGGTCTCCGCACAGAGCAGGTGACAGAGGCAGGGACCCCCTCCCCCCAGCAGACCCTAGGATGCGGCAGTACCCCTGCCCCTCAGCCTCCTAGACCATGTGCTGGGCATGCAGTCTCCCATCTTTGGGCATGGCAGGACCAGAGTGGGGGTAACACAGAGCAGCCAGGAGGGGCTCCTCCTGTGCCGCTTTGTGTCCCTGCCTCCTCTTTCGTGTTAGCTCCTTACTAGTGACAGGTGACAAATGGTGGGGACAGCACCAAAGGGCTGGAGTGCAAAGTGCCCCTCCATCCCAGAATGCAGGCCCTCGAACCCTGCGGAACCCCGCTAATGGGCCGTTGTCCTTCCAGAGTGCCCGGTGCCTCCACGTGCACACCCTGTGCATCTGTCCTGCAAGTGGTTTCGACCTGGCGGAAGTGTTGTGGGCGCCCAGGGGCACCTGGCTCGCCCACCCTCACCCCCACAGCCCCCCAGGACCCTCCCTGCCCCTCTGGCACCTGTGTCATCTTCACCTTTGTGCTGGTCCCACCCCTGTCTTTCTGCCTGTGCGTCTGTGGGTGACCCCAAGGGCCCACTTAGAGGGGTACAGTCAGGGTCCCCATGGGCCACTGGGCCCTGCTGGGGCACTGTGGCACTCTGAGGTTCCCAGGGCCAGAATGAGGGTCGTGCATGGGCAGTTCGCTGGGGACTGGGAGGCCGGTTCCGAGGTGCTGGTGTGACTGAACATGGGCTGAGGGGCCCTGGACTGCCATGGCTCCAGACCCGAGGGGGGATGGAGGGAGTGCACAGCCCCTGGCCCACCGCCCCCGGCGCTCCCCAGGACCTGGACCCCAGGGAGTCAGACAGGAACCACCCTGCTCCTGACAAGGTGACTTTGACCAGCAGTCCCTGCATCAGGTAACCCTGAACCGTGAAGTGCTGGGCAGCAGGGGTTGGGGATGTGGGGACAGGTCTTGGTGAGGACCCAGGCTGGCTGGGGGACATCCTGTCCCCTGAGGAATGCGTGGAACCCGAGTGCAAAGGAGCAGTGAGGGAGAGCATGGCTGGCCACCCACTCCCCCTCAGCCCTGGGTGTCCCGGACCCACCCTGCCTCCCTCCACCCGTAGCACCGCATTGGCATGCTCCCACCGCACATGCTCTGGGGCACAGCCACTCATGTGTGCCCTGCACGTGTGGACACACCGTCCTCCATGCCCTCCAGCCCTGGGCCACAGGCCCATCATCCCGTCTGCTCCGGCCCTGTGCTGAGGGGCTTAGTGGGTTGTGGCTCTGAGTCCCAGCCTCACACTCTGTCCTGTCGACCCCCCTCGCCTCTGCTGTCCCAGAGGGTGCTGAGCACCCGTGGGCATCAGGGGAGACCTAGGGCGGGGCCTGCATCCCTGGGTGCAGCCTCCGGCGGGAAGCTCAGCCCCTCTGAGCACTAGCCCACCCTGCCACAGCCTTGTGGGGGCAGGAGGGGGAACGTCAGGAGGCAGGACACCCATCCAGGCTATGTCAGCCCCTGTCCAGTCTCATCCCTGCACGTCAGGGCCTGGCTGTGCGCCTGATGCTGTGACCTTGGGCAGGTGACCTCGGAGGAGCCCCTTCTGCTGGGGACCTCAGATCCTGGTGTGGCATAGAGTGTGGAGGGCGTGTCACTTATGGGCCAACAGCTGGACGGGCACGGCAGCAGGGCCTCTATCTCAGGACATAGGGCTCACTCTAGGCACTGAGCTGGGATAGCGAGAGGAGAGGACAGTGACATGTGTCACACCCACAATTCCAGGAGCCTCCCCTCCTCATGAGGGTCCCCCACCTCTACCCCATGGGGAGGCCCCAGCCCCTGGGACAGACCCTATCACTGTCCTCACTGGGGTGGGGGGGGGTCTTTCCAGAAGAGCACATCTGTGAGCATGCATGCACACACATGCGTGTGCGTGATCGGGGGTGCAGTGGGAGCACATTCACTCATGGGAAGCTCTGCAGGCTCAACTAAGGCCCTTCTCAGAGAGCCGCCTGGCCACTGTCCTGGAGGAGGCGTGCCAGGCAGGGACCGGGGCAGCCCTGGAGGGGTCATGCCGAGAGCAAAAGCTCAGGACCTTGAGTTCATGGAGTGTCTCCTATGCCTACAGCCGGTTTGGGCTGAGAGGGTCCCAGACCAGAGGAGGTGTGACAAGGCCTGGGGCCTCCACGGCCAATCAGAGCTGACCACTGACCCCAGGGGGGACGAAGGGTGACTATCTTTCACTCCAAGGTTACCTGGGGGCTGTCTGCCTCCTGACACGCAGGGGACATCCCCCCAGCCCTTTGTGGGAGGGAGAGCGGTGTGTGGGGGGCAGCCCCCTCACAGCCTGCACAGAGTGATACACCTCCCCAGCCCCCAGTGTGGGCCTTCCAGGGGTCTCCTCCCAGGCAGTTCTCCCAGACTCCCCCAGAGCCCCCAGCATCCCCTGTGCCCAGCAGGCAGGTGAGTGAGCGGAGGAGAAGGTCTCCCACAGGACAGGCCTGGCAGGTATAGCAGGCCAGGTGCGCTTCTCGGGGGCCGGGCCCTGATGGCCACCCAGCCCTGCCTGAGCACCCCTCCCAGCTTTGGGAGGTGCCTCCCTGGTTGGCCCACATCCTGCCCTCAGGGCCAGCCCAGGACACCCCACGGATCAGCCAGGTGGTCCTGCAGCCTGGTTGGCCCGGGCTGGGGGGTGGGGCAGTCTCTCCCAGGGTCCACCTGGCTCTGTGCCCTTGGAGGGAGGCCTACCGGGCTCTGTTGACCCCTCATAGTGGTCCCAATCCCCTGCGACCCCTTAAGCGGGTTGTCCCGGGCCTGCCCTGCCTCCCAGGTGGTCAAGCGGCCTGACCTGCCATGGCCTGGGAGGCATCTGTGCGGCCTAGGGGCACCTGAGCCAGGGTGTAAGGGACAGGCTGCTGCGGGCTGGGGTGGTCGGGCACCCTGGGCGGCCTCTCCTTCTGCGCTCCCAGCCCCCGCCCACCCTCCAGGCCCCGAGCTGTCCTCAGTGACTCGGTGCCCGCCCTGCCCTTCCCCCAGCACAGCCTCTTCCCAGGACACACAGGCGGGCACTGTTCGGAGGGCCGGGCAGGACAACAGAGCGCCTTTTGTGGCTGGTGTCTGGGGACGCCATTGGCGGCCTGGGGTGGGCGGGGAGGGGATGTGGAGGCCGAGCTGGGGAGGGGGGCCGGGTGGCATGGGTGAGGGGAGGCCAGCACCCAGCTCCTGCCCTTGTCAGCGGGGAAACCGAGGCACCAGGGCTGCGACTGGCATCCCCTGTGCCTTCAGTGGCCTCCACCCGTGCCCCTGCCTGGGGGCTCCCCGCCCTTCACGAGGCCACCTTGCAGGCTCCAGGCAGCCTGTGCCAGGGACCGGGCAGAGCTGGCCATAGAGGTGGGGGCTGGGCACCACCGGCAGCGAGGGCATTGTGGCCCTGAGAAGGTGATGGGAGAGGCAGGGTCCCCAGGGAGCTTGAGGGAAAACGGGTTGCTGTGCTCGGGAGCCCAGGAGGGCAGTGGCCAAGGAAGGCTGCGGGGACCGAGGCCGGGGTGTGGGGAGCCAGGCACCGCACAGTCACTGTGAGGGAACTGCCAGAGAGGAATGACCAGCGGCCTCACGGACCCCAGCACTGGGGTCAGCTCCCACCTCTGCCAGCAGGCTCAGGGAGCTCTGACCCCCAAGGGAGCTGGGAGTGGCCGAGGGGAGGGGTGAGCCAGCCTGCTTTGGGCTCCTCACTCTCCTGCCTGGACACCGGGTCTCCCTGAACAGCCCCCTGCTGGCAGGGCCCCTCTTCCAGCCCTGGTTCCACTGTCCCCCACAGCCCAGCCCCAGCCCCCACGGAGCTTGATGCTCCTCCTGCCAAGTGCCCCCAGACATCCGTGTACACACATGTGCACACAGACACAGGAGAGGCCCGGCCAGGCCACGGCGCCCAGACTCCCAGCTGGACCAGCCCAGCAGCAGGGTTGGAGTGAGGTCCTGCAAGTCAGCAACGGCCTGCAGGGGCCCAAGTGCCACACACGCTACTGCTCCCCTCCCCACCCTGGCTCCCTGGTGGTCCCTGAGGTCTCCCCATGGGACCCCAGGGCTCCAAGGAACCCTGTGTGAGCACCCCACGAGAGAGCACCTTCAGGCTGCCCTCTGGCCCCAGGAGTCTGTCAAAAGCTCACTCTAGAACCCAGGTCCTGGGGTACAGCTGCCAGGAAGGGCTCCGGCCTCTGCCCTGACCTGCCTCTGACCTTCTCCCTCTGGCCCCTCCCTCCTCCTCAGTGTCCAGGCCAGGGATGTCCCCTCCATGTCTGTCCCACAGCCCAGCAAGCCACCTGGGGCTCTCTTCCGTCTCCTGAGCGCCCTCCCCTTCCTCCTTTCCTGCCATGACACAGCCCTGCTATGCCTCCCTCACCTGTCCTCCCAGCTGCCAGGGTGGCCTTCCAAGGGGCACTTCTGATTGGGGCACTGTCCTGCTTCTGACCCTCGCTGCCACCTTGTGTCCGCTGCAAAGGATGCTGGGTGGGCCCCAGGCCCCTGACGGGCACCGAGGAGTAGAACGAGCCTGTGCCCTGCTGTGAGCAGCGGTCCCGCTGGGCTCTGCTCCTGTCCATCTGGGGCAGTCCTTGGGCCGTGGGGCGTTAGGGAGAGTCTGTCCCGGAGCTGGGGCTCCAGCTGGTGATGCATCAGGTCCCAGTCTGGACCAGGGAGGGTGCTGCAGCCCGGCTGGCTCAGGCGAGGTTCCCAGACGTGCTGCCACCACTGCTGAGGGGCCTCCCGGGTCTGGGACGGGCGGTGGGACCCTGGCCGAGGCCTTGCCATGGCCATACTGTGGTGGGCAGTCAGGGCAAGGTCGCTCGGCTACAGCAATGTCAAAAGCTATCTCCCACAGGTAGAAGGGAACAGGGGTGACCAAGAGATGAGAGTAGAGTGCTGGGACCCCCACCTCTGCCCTGCAGCACAAGGAGGAGGGGTCTTCGGGTTCCCTTCCCAGGGCACCCGAGCTTTGCCACTGAAGAGCAGCCAGAAGGCGGGTCTTGTCTGGCCGCTCTGGCCCAGTGACCAGAGCCCCAGCCACCTCCCTCACTGGGGCCAGCCCCAGGTCCAGTGCTTCCCCTGCTGCAAGTGAGGGTTCACCCCCATCTGACAGAGGGGGAAACTGAGGCGGGACTTGCCCGAGGCCACACAGCTATGAGGGGCACCCGGAATCCAGGCCTGTGCCAGCTCCCTACTCCGTCTCCAAGGCCCACGCGGGAAGGGCGCCAGGAGGGGACTGCAGAGCAGTGACTGACCTTGTGTCGCTGGCCAGCTGGGCCTGGGCAGCAGGAAGCGGCGAGTCCCCGTGGGCAGGCTGCCGGCATGTGCATGCTCAGTAGAGCGGAGGCACCGGCACCAGGAGGCCAGGCGGGCCCTGGGGGGCCGGCTGCCGCTCTCTCTCCCCTGCCACCTGCTCAGCTGCTGCGTGGGACCAACGACCCAGCCGGGGGCTATGGGGACAGTAGGGCAAGTGAGGCTTGGAGGCAGAAGGGACTTGCCAGGGGCACAAGTTCCTGGAGGTGGGTTGGGATGGGCAGGGCTGGCTTCCACGCCCTGGGCAGCCCCTCTGTGCCCTGGTGCACATGTGCCCAGGGTGGCCTTCCTGTCCATGGAGTGACTGGCAGCAGCAAGATGATGCCAGTGGCACAAGGTTGGGGTCAGTCCAGGTTCCCGTGTGGGCTCTCCTGCCCCTACACTGTGCCCTTGGTGAGTCACTTACCCCTCAGAACCTCGGTGTCCCCTTGTGAAGTGGGGGGCAGGTAACAGTGCCAGCCTGAGAAATGAAGGGTGAGGCAAGGGGTCGGTGCAGGGTGCTGGACACAGGTGGCGCCAGGTGACTCCATGCCCTCAGCCCTCCCCACCTTGAACTCCAGGGCCCCAGGGGCCAGTGGGTCCCCAGCACCGAGGACAGAGGAGGGGAGGGAGGGCGCCTGAGAGACGGCAGTGACAGGTGGGCTGGGGAACACAGGAGGGTGTTGGTGGGTGTCAGGTACAGCTTGGGACTGGGGTCTGACCCCTCACCTCTCAAGGAACCGGCCACTCCTGCTGTGAGGAGGGGGCGGCAGGAGGGGATGCTGCACCTTCACCTGGGCCAGAGTCTGGGGAAGCCCTGGAAGACTTTTCTCCTCAGCTCCCTGTGCCCCATGTCCCTTCCTGCCAGCTGTGCAGGGCAAGGGAGGCAGAGGTCAGAGAGGCAGGAGACAGAGGTGGGGGGACTGCCAGGAAAGGGAGCCAGGTCCCCACTGCGGGCTCACAGACAGCCACAGAGGCCTGGGCAGATGGATGGCCGCCATGGCCATGACCCGGAGAGTGGGCAGGCAGCAGGCCAAGGGCCCTCAGGAGCCACACCGGGCTGCTGGCCAGATGGGCACAGCCAGGGTCCCTGTGGCTCTTGGCCCTGGCCAGACGCTGCCCACCACACCCTGCTCAGGCCTGGGTGGAGGAGGTGGTCTCCTATCCCTGTGGCTGGGCCCCTGCCCCTGCAGGTGGACGCACTGGTGGGTGGCAGGTGGACAGAGCAGGTGCCTGGGAGCAGCGCCAGGCCTGCGTCAGCTGTCCAAAGCCCAGGTGGGCACTGGCTCGGCTGTGCCCTCAGCCCCAGTCTCCCCTGGACTCTCACCACCCCCCGTCTGCCCTTTCTCTTCCAGCTGTTGCTGCCGGTGGGCAGGCACCAGGGCCCTCTGTGCGTTAGGAGCCGCTGCAGACCTCCCCATGGTCCTCTGAAGGCCTCTCCTCCTGCCATCCCTGGGAGCTGCGACCTTGGCCCCTGGCCCTCGGCCTGGTCTGCTCTCTGCCAGACCCTGGCATGTCCAGGCCTGGCCCACGCCTGCCTGCCCAGCCCGCGGAACCCCAGCGGCCCCGCGAGCTAGGATGAGGGGCCAGGCCGCCACGCCGGGTCCCCGCTGGATCCTTGTCCCGCTGCTCCTGCTGCTGCTGCTGGGGCGCCGCACCCCAGCGGCCATGGGGGCCGACTCAGGGCCAGGGGCGGAGCCGTGCACCACGCTGGTGCAGGGCAAGTTCTTCGGATACTTCTCGGCGGCCGCCGTGTTCCCGGCCAACGCCTCTCGCTGCTCCTGGACCCTGCGCAACCCGGACCCGCGGCGCTACACGCTGTACATGAAGGTGGCCAAGGCGCACACACCCTGCGGCAGCCCCGCCCGTGTCCGCACCTACCAGTTCGACTCCTTCCTGGAGTCCACGCGCACCTACCTGGGCGTCGAGAGCTTCGATGAGGTGCTGCGGCTCTGCGACCCCTCCGCGCCCCTGGCCTTCCTGCAGGCCAGCAAGCAGTTCCTCCAGATGCAGCGCCAGCAGCCGCCACGCAGTGGCGACCCAGGGCCCCCGGGCGACGACTTCTCCGTGGAGTACCTGGTCGTGGGCAACCGCAACCCCAGCCGGGCCGCCTGCCAGATGCTGTGCCGCTGGCTGGACGCCTGTCTGGCCGGCAGCCGCAGCTCACACCCGTGTGGCATCATGCAGACACCCTGTGCCTGCCCAGACGGGGACCCCAGCCACCCTGCCTCTGGCTCCCTGGTCCCCCGTGGCGACGTCTGTCTGAGGGATGGACTGGCAGGTGGCCCCGAGAACTGCCTCACCAGCCTGACCCAGGACCGGGCCAGGGATGGCGCCCCAGGTGAGTGATGGGCCAGGAGAGGCCCAGGGGTGGCTCTCTGGGCGGAGAGCGGTGGAAGGGTCTTTTCTGCAGGGCTGTCCTGGCCACTGGCCCCTGAGCACACGGCCAGGTGCTGGGGGACTTGCCATGCCGCCGGTGCCTGGCACGTGGGAGGCACCCTCAAGTTCGGTCATGAGTGAAGGAGGGAATGAGAGGCCTGGTTTCTCCCAGGAGAAGGAGTTTTAAGTGTCTAGCTGGGAAGGTCCTTTCTTCTTTGAAGGCTGGCTGGCCTAATGGGCCACCAGGCTACTGCGGCTGGTGGCCGCAGTCTGAGGGTGGGCTGGGATGTGGGCGGCATGGAGAAAGCGTGAGTAGAGGATGACCTGTTTGGAGAGGTGGTCTGGAGGTGAGATTTGGGGGTGAGTGTGGCGTGGTCATAAAAACCCTTTACACTGCCACAGCTTCTTGGGTACAGTTGGAGGGGCCAAGTTCAAGGTTCTGAGAGAGGTGCGGAAGCTCCAGGGTGCTGGGAATGGCGCTGACGGCCAAGAGCAGGACAGAGGCTGGGTGTGTGCTCGTCAGCCTGGCAGAGAGGACCCGAGGCAGATCCTGTGTGGTGACAAGAGAGTGAGGGCAGGTGGGACGCTGGGTGGGGCCAGACAGGCCGTGGTGCGGGAGGTGGACCCCCTTGTCTGGGAGCATCAGGGAGGCTGGGGTGGGGAAGGTGGCAGGGGACACCTGGTTCCAGACTGTGGAGTCCGAGGCACCAGGCAGGAAGCTGTGAACGAGGGTGCTGGACGGCTGGTGGCCAGGCCAGGCTGGGCATTCCATGCTGGGCAGGTGACACTGCCCACGGCCCTTGGCCCCTCCTGTACCAGTGAGACTGATGGACTGCTGTTCCAAATAACATCTTTAAAGGCATAAAATAAGCATGTGGGGCACAAAGGAATCCAGTTATCCTGGCCCCCAGCTCTCCTCGTGGCCCCCAGGGCCCAGATCCCAGATCGGTCGCCTCAGTGAGCTATGAACGCAGCTGGAGAGAAGGGGCGAGGCGGACAGAGCCCCTGGGAGGGGCAGGGTGTACAGAAAACCGGCAGAAAAGACCCCGCTGAGATCTGAGATCCGCTACTTCGTGGCCTCTCCTGGCAGCAGGGTAGGAGGCTGGGAGGGCTGAGCTTGGGGCGGGGCAAGGGCCTGGCTGCGCTGGTTTGGGAAGAGGGCGCAGTGGTCATCCTGCTCGGCCACTCCCCAGTAGCCACCTGCCCCTGAGCCTCTGTGCCTTTGTCTGCAAGGTGCCGGCTGGGTTACAGGACTCTGTTGTCAGATCGGAGGGATGGCCCCAGGGCCCCACCCACAGGGCACCCAGCCCATAGGAGCAAGCTAGCCTCTGAGCCTCTCGGGGCTGCAGCCAAGCTGGGACATGCCCGCTGCTGAGCCACGCGGGGACGTCTGGAGGAGAAGGTCAAGAGCACGGGGCTGGCACAAGCCAAGTGTGATGACCTAGGGCCGGAGCCCCACCTCTCACTGAGTACCTGCTGCCGGGAGCAAGCTGGTCCACTCGTCCTGAGAGCAGGGGGAGCTCTGAGCAGGAGAGTGACCGGTGCGGACACCGGGCACTTCTCCAGCCATAAATGCACAAAGGTGTCCAGGCCCGGGGCAGAGGGACCCAGCGTAGGGAGGGGGCCCCTGCAGGCATCCTCGAGGGACCCTGCGCTGGCCCTCTTGGGCCAGAAGCATCAGGATTAGGGAAGGGGGACTGACGGGGGCGGGTGGTGGGATGTGTGGAGCTGATGGCAAAGGGTGTGGGCACGGAGGGCAGAGGTGGCCACACCACTCCTGGATGCCAACCGAGGTGGGGAGGAAGATCCAAGGGTCAGAGTGGGACTTGAGTGTGAGATGCCCATGGGTCATCCAGGCTGGGCTGTCCTGTGAGCAGGGTGCCCCAGGGGCTGGAGCACCAGGCCAGGACCAGGTTAGGTCCAAGCCCCAGCCTGGCCCTCCCCACCCCTCTCCAACCCCATCAGCCCCTTCATCCCCTCAGGCCCCTCACCTTGAAAAAGAAAAGGGCCAGAATACCTTCTTTCCGGGACTGCCGTGAGAACAGGGTGCAAGTGTTTCTGAGCAGAAGTGATGTTGGCAACAGGCCATCGATATCCACGTTTATTAGCAGGCAGGGGAACGGGGGCAGGGGAGGGGGTGAGCTGGCAGAGACAGAGCACGAGGCTTACCAGAGAGGGGACCAGGGCCAGCGAGGTCAGCAGGCGGTTCTGGGAGGGAATGGCCACCGTTGGTGACGCTCAGAGGAGGGTGGGCAGGTGGGTGCATGTACCCATGTACGTTGTACATGCATGCACACCTGTGTGTGCAGTACAGTGTTCATGTGTGAGTGTGCACGTGTGTGCATGGGGTGTTAACACAGCTGTTCAGACTTGTGCATGTTGAGGCTGGGCTCCATGCCGGGCCACATGCAGCGACTCTGACAAGCACAGTGTAGAAACCGTGACAGGGAGCTGGCCTACCCTGGGTGGGCAGGGCAGGCGTGTTGCCCAGGCTGGTCCTTGTACCCATTGTGCCCTGGGAGCTGGGGACCGAAGTGCCCTGAGCGGACATGACAGCAGCCAGGTTTTGAGTGTTTGCTGGGTGCCTGATGCGCCCACATACTCACTGGTTTCTTCCTCCCAGCCCAGAGACTGCTCCCCACTGAGCACCCCCGGCCACGGGCCTTCACCTGGGCCCTTCCCTCCCCGGGAAGGCTCTCCCCCCATGCCCAGAGGGCTCCTGCCCCCAGGTCCTTGCTCAGCTCCAGCCCCAGTTCCACCCCCATGCCAGCTCTGTTCCACCCACGGATTCTCCATTCTTCCTCCTCGGTCCCTGCTGGCTGTGAGTGCTGCAGGGCTGGGTGTTTGCTCGCTCTCCGACACGGCCCCGTGTGTGGGACAGGGCCCGGCAACTGCACATCCTCATAAGTGCGTGTGCAGTGCAGGGAGGCGCGGAGGCTTCGAGGTGGCAGCAGGGTGCCCAGCCGGGAAGGGTCGGCTGACTGCAGAGCCAGCGCTGGGCCGCTTGGCAGTCCCCAACACTTAGGGCTTCTCCTGCACTGACCTCTGGGGGGATGTGGTGGCACATGGACCAGAGAGGTCCAGCAGTCGTCAGGGAGACACACAGCTGAGCCCTGAGCCCAGGGAGCTTCATGCCACACCATGCGCGGCCAGGGGAGGCCAAGACAGGTGCGTCCTTCATCTGCTCTCCCAGAAGGCTTTGCGCAGCAGAGCTGGGGAGCGAGCAGGAGGCCCAGGCCAGCTCGTGGCCCATTTTCTGCCCTGCCCCCTGCCCGCCTGTCCAAACGCCACATGGCCACGTCACGCGTCTGGCTCAGCCTGTGTTCCTCAGGCCACAGCAACTGTTCCCTCCCACCTGCCCCGTCAGGCGCCCTCCCACCAGGTTCTCACCGTGCTCTTGTCCCTCTGTCTGCCCCTCTGTCTGCCCCCCCACCCCAGTCTCTGCCTTCTTCTGCCTCTGGCAAGATGGGGCCATTTCTCTCAGGGGTTGTTTTAAATATTCATGTTTTAATTAAAGAATTTTATTGTAGAAGCGACATGTAAGATAATGGGAAAGCAGTGTCCCGGGGCCTGGGAACGTGTCTCTGTGTCCCTACAAGTCCACAGGCACCTGCAGGGGAGGGGCTGAGCCCCCACTCCTGCCTCCAGGCCTGTCACCACGGGGTGGGGTGGCCCTGCCTCAACACAGACACTCCCACAGGGCTTTGCACATGCTCCCCCCCTGAGAGCCCCCACGACTCCCCTCCAGAAGACGAGTCAGATCCCTCTCCTCTCTGGTCTGCAGGGGTGGAGGGAGACCGGGCCGAGGGTAGGGGGTTCCAGGTGGCAGGGCTGTGTCCCTGAGCCCACTGGGGGTTACAGGGAGAACGTGAGGGTGCGTGGGAAGGCCCGAGGACCTCCCCGCCAGCAGGCTGCTCTTTCACAAGGACCGACTGAGAGACCTCGAAAACAAGGTCTCATCTCCGCTGGAGACAGAGCCTGCCCCAGACGGTGGGCGGGGGAGGGGCAGGGCCACTCGCACACACGTGAGCCCTCTCCCTGAGAAGTTCCCACGTGAGGTCAGAGACCCTGTGCTGCGGCCCTTTTGAGTTCCACGTCCGGGAAAGAGGGGAGAAGGGATGTCGGCTGTACAGCCAAGGCCCAGGAAGGGGAGGGACTTGCCCAGGTGCCCAGGGCCAGAGGGCAGAGCTTTGGACGGAGGCAGCCACCTGACAAGGAAGAGCAGCCACAGAGAGCGAGCGGTTCTGCAGACAGGGCCGTGGTGACCGGCTCGGCCAGCCATAGCTTCTCCTGTGGAGTGGGGGCAGGACAGGGGCCTGGGGGGGGCCGTGGGAGGCTGGCAGACAAGCACCCCGATGCCAGTGCTCGAGGGGGCTCTCCCCGTCCTCCCTGCCTGCAGGTGGCCCTGGCGTGGCAGGTGGTCATGGCTCTCCTGGCCCCATTCCAGGTCCCCTGGTGCCTGCTGTGGCTGGGCAGGCTGCTGGTCACTGGGGCCCTGAGCATGGGGGCTGCAGGCCCCACGTAGAATGGGCCAGGTGGATGTTCGTGCTAGGGGAGGCTGGGCCCTGGGGCTCTGGGGGTGCTGTCCTGTCCCCTGGTGTCCCCATTGGCACATCCATGCAGGGGGCTCAGAGGAGGAGCCTGGGTGCCCCAGACAGGCCCTAACTGGGTGGAGGATGGGGTAGGGTTCTCATGGGGGGCTGGACTAGGCAGTGGGTGCTTGGGGAGCCTGGCAGACAGGGGCGAATGGGCAGGTGCTGAGACCTGCTGGACTAGGGAGACCTCTGCTGGAGGAGATGGGAAGTGCACAGCTCCCCTCCTCCGAAGGGGGCACCCCCCACACACACTGGGAAGGAAGGCCCCACCGGGGAGGGTCTCCCCCAGCATCCCCAACCCAGCCAACTTGGGGCGCAGGAATGAGGCTGTCACAGCCTCCAGGCTGGCATGCCAGGGTGGGAAGGGGCTGGGAGCCCCCTCTCCGTGTGCCCGCTCTCCTGGGTGGCCAGGCTGCCCAGAGGCCGTCAATCGGCTCCATTCATCCTGGAACGGGTGGAAATGAGGCTTCCAGACAGAGGGGCATTGAGCTGGGGAAGAATGGCTGCCTCTTCCTGGGCCTGGAGGGGCAGCCCACCCCCAGCCTTGCCCACCCTCCGCTGCCCCCTGGGAGCTCACCCAGCCCAGGAGCACCGTGGCCACCCAGCAGAGGCTGGCTGGGGTTCCTCTGCCCCGCATCGCGGGTGATCCCCGCGTTGTGGACACACTTTAGGTGTCAGCTGCGCGTGGGGACACACGTTAGAAGTAAAACGCCAGCAGAAGTAGCAGCTCCCACTCCCTGGACGTCTGTGAGGGGCAGGAGTGTGGCCAAGGTGGGGGACCAGCGGGACTGGGACCAGGGTCAGAAGACAGACCACAGTGAGGATCAAGGCTCAGTGTGAGGTCAGGGTCGGGACTCAGCCTGCAGCCAGGTCAGGGACAGGCCTGGGGAGGGGGGGGTGGCAGTTCCATCCTCTGAGCCAGGCCTCCCCTGCCCCCTCCCCCTGCCCCCGCCACAGCCTTGCCACCTGGGTCACCAAGGTAACCGGCCCTGGAAGAGTGGGTGTGCTCGCAGCTGAGGCCTAACCTGAGTCTATCCTGAAAGACTGAGCTCTGCAGCAGTTGCCATGGGAACCGAGTGGCATCCTCTGATTAGCCTGGCTTGGACACCCTCTCTCTCCCACTGATGGTTTCCACGTCACTCAGGCTTCCGTGTGGGGGCTGGGCTGGGGCAGCAAGGGGCCACCAGCAGGACAAGCCCAGCCTGACCCCACCGCCGGGCCTGCCTCCCTGGACTCCGGCCCTCTCTGTCCCTTTGTCTTGGTGTCACAGGATGGGATGGCCCCCCGGCAGGTGCCAATGCAGAGGCCTGGTGTGCTGGACTGGGGCCTGTCGTTGGACATTGTAGCAGGTGGCCTTAGTGAGTCTGGGGGCCCTGAGGAGCCCCTGGGTCTGACTGTGGTCCCATCCCCACTGCTCCCCTGTAACTAGAGCTCCCATCTGCGTCTGCCTCTGGGTCTGATTGTGGATCTGGGCTGAGTCACCCACGAGAGGGCGTGTGACACCGTCACACTGCCCTGCCCCGTGCATGGGGCCACATAGAGGCTGAGCTCAGGCCTTGCTCCTCTCGCCTCCCTGGGGCACTTCCCCGACCACCACGGTGTCAGGCAAAGTGGTGCGGATGCAGCCCCAGACTGTGGTTCCGGCTGCCCGCCTCCCAGGGGTCTGGACCACCCCCCTTTGAGCCTCCATTTCCTCTGCTTTAAAAGGAGTGAAAACGCTGCCTCCTGGCCTGGGTGGGACCTCAGGTTCCTGGGTGCCCAAGATGACCCTCCGGGAGAGCTGGCCACAGAGGGCCCTCCTGAAGGCCTGGTGCAGGCCGGCTCAGCCCAGTCCCAGCTGAGGAGCATGGGCGCCTCTCCCTGGGCTGCCTCGGCTTGCTCATCAGAACCTGGGAGCAGAGTCCCCTGCAGTAACATAGCGCCTGGCGAGCAAGGCACCACACCCAGACCCAGGTCAGGGCTTGGAACCAGGCCCTGCTGCCCCTGGAACAGCAAGGGCCAGTGCAAAGCTCAGCCCTGCCCCTGCTCTGTGGCCCTGGCCAGCACCCCGCCCCCCCCCCCCGCCACCCCATGGGGCCTCAACGCACACCTGGGAGCTGCGTGTACTGCCTGTAAGCAGGGACAGAGCAGAGTCCATGCCCCCCCACCCAGGGGCAGCCACTAAGGTCCGGGCCCCTCCTGCTGGTCACTGGGGGAGTCAGCCCGCCCACCTGTCCAGTCCTCCTGCTTCGTCCCACCTGGCTGGGCCCAGAGGACAGGAGGCACGGCTGTCGTGGGCCCAGGGGGCAGTAAGGCCCGTGAGTTGGGGGTTGGGCTCTATGAGGGCAGGGAAAGAGGAAGCTTCCACAACAGGCTGGAGGTACAAGGCTCCCCTTCCCTGCTGTGTACTGAGTGTGGAGACAGGCCTGCCGCCCACACTGTGGAGGTTCCTCCCTCAGTGCCTCCCGGTCCTGTGCCCCTCGCGCCCCCTGCTGGTCAGCTCCTGGGACAGCGCAGGAGCAGTGAGGGAGCGGCTCTGGCAGGACACTAGGCCCCCACAGAACAGATCTGGGCGTGTCCCAGTCCCTGGGACAGTGAACCTGCTGCAGATCAGAGTGGGCTCTCTGGCGTCAAGTCCAGCCCCACTGAGAACACCCACAGACATCCTTTCCCAGCCCCGGCTGCCATTTACCTGAGCACGTCAGTCCTGGGGAGCAGCACCCTGTCATCCTTGGATGGGGGCGTGAGGCCAAGGCAGGTGGTGGCGGGTCTTTCAGCCTCTGTTCTGGGGCCCACCCTCCGGGGTCTTCTGCCGTCCCCACTCCCCTGCCAGCAGACAGGCCAAAGCTCTGAGGGGCGCTGGGGACCCTTCTGCTTAGTGGCCTGCCCTTGGCCAGCCCAGCCCCCCCACTCCAGCCCAGTGAGCTTCGAGGAGTGGTGGCCTGGATGTCTCCTGGCCGCCTCGCCAGTGGGTGCAGCAGGGTGTCATCGTGGGCACTGCGGGAGCTGCACCCCGAGTGGAGCCATCCTGGCCCACTTTGCTGGCAGTTCAGGGGCCCTGGCCTCCCTGGGGACAAGCAAGGTGGCCTGAAGCATGGCCTTTGAACAGAAGACCCGGACAAGCAGCCCTTCCCTCAGCCCTCCAGGGCAGCCCCCTGGCTCTGGCCCAAGATGGGGTGGCCTCCCCTGCTCCTCTTCCCTCAGTGATCCCTGGTACTTCGAGGCTGTCCTACTCAGCTTCCTGAAACTAGGGCCACCAAGGAGGGACAGGGCCAGGATGGAGAAAGACCCAGGGGTGGCTGTGGTCAGGGCAGGGGCAGCTGAGGGCCTGGAGGCCATTGTCCCAGCACCCACAGCAGCAGGTGGCCAGTTTTGCCAGGTGTGGTGTGGGGGATGGGGGGTGGCTCAGCCTGGCTGTTCCCTGGGTGTTAGGCCCTGCCGGGCCACCAGGTGTGGGACCTTGGTCACCTTTGGTGTTCCTGCATGCGGGGGAAGGGGGAAGCACACAGGTCATGGCTGTGAGAAGGGAATGATGAGGAAACTGAGGCTCAAAAGAAACTGGACTGAGAGGACCACAGGAGGGGGTCCCAGCAGGGTAGGGGGATCTGTCCCAAAAATAAGGCTTGGTCTGCCAGCACCCCATCACCAGGATCTTATAGCACAGCCTGGGGATGGGCTGTGGTGTCATTCATTCATTCATTCCTCAGACCACTTTGGGGCTCCAGCTTTGTGTGGCCCCCATGCCAGCGACGACAGGTACCGAGCAGGGAGAGACCCTGGCACACATGCCCATAGAGCCAAGAGCTCTGTGACCCTACGGGGTGCGTGGGGGCAGCACATACACCACGTCCCCAAGGCCTTCCCCGGGCTCACCCTTCCCACACAGCTCTGCCCTTCACATCGCAGTGACTTAGCCGTCCAGGCCCACACCCGCCTCCTAGGTGACCCTCCGCGGTGCCGCGCTGCTGGCTCCCACCCTGGAGCCTCGCGTGCAGGTCTTTCTGCGTCAACTGCTGTGCCCCCATCCCTGCGGAGGAGACCCCCAGAAGTCACTCTCTGAAAGACATGACTCCTGCCCTCTGGTTCCCACCAGGCGGCTGGAAGCTGTGGTCCCTGTGGGGCGAGTGCACACGGGACTGCGGTGGAGGCCTGCAAACGCGGACGCGCACCTGCCTGCCTTCGCCCGGCACCGAGGGCGGCGGCTGCGAGGGTGTGCTGGAGGAGGGCCGCCTGTGCAACCGCGAAGCCTGCGGCCGTGAGTGCCCGGCGCGGGGCGGCGGTGGGGGGAGGGGTTTGGGGCGGGGCCCGGTGCGGGCGAGGCACGAGCTGGGGCCAGGCCGGGTGAGAGAGGGACGCGAGTGGAGCGGGGGGCCGGGCGGTTGCCTGGGGTTGGGCTGGATGAAGGCAGGAGTCCTAGACTGGCCAAGTCAGGTGAGGAAGGGGGCCGCCCTGGGCGGGCACGGGCCAAACGGAGGTGTGGAGGCGGAGAGGAAGGAGGGCCCTGGGAGGAGTCCCGGCAGGGAAGGGGCAGGGCCTGGGCCGGGACGGGCGGCGCCGGTGCGAGGGCCGGGCCGTAGGGGTGGGGCTTGGCCCAGAGCCAGGGGTGGGCGCCGATGGAGGGGAGGGCTCTGGAGGAGTGGGGGGGGCGGGGGCGGGGGCGGGGGGAGGGAGGTGGGGCTGGACGGGGTTTTCTTCAAACGTGTGGATTGAGAATTTGGGGGTGCTTCCTCCCTCTGCCCCCCAAGCCCTGGCCAGACCCGCCCACCCCCGCCCCATCCCACCTCCGGAACATATTTCTCTATTGAGACTAATGAACTCGTGCTTATTTTAGCTGCTTCCATAAAGTTAAATCAAGTTATGAGGAGACTGCCATTCTTCAGGCTGGTTTTCCTTGGTGAACTTTTCTGTGAAGAGGAGCTCACCTCAGAAGCCTGGGGGGAGGGCCCCGGGGCATGTGGGGGTCCAGACCCTGGGAAGCAAGGGTGCTGGTGAGATGCTGAGCAGTGGGGGCAGCGGCCGCTCAAACTGCTGCCCTGCAGGTGACTCGTGAGGGCCCTGGAGGAAAAGAGGGAGCGTCACAGGGCAGGGGAGATGGGACCCACAGGACAGGGCCAGACAGGGCTGGCACCAGGCCCAGGTTCCCTGGTCCCAGGTGTCCCAGGTGTCTGCGCGGGGCCAAGAAGCCCTGGGGCTGCCGAGCCGGGCCCACTCTGGCTGGGGACTGCAGGACCCCGGGGCGCAGAGCCAGGCTCCTGAGTGCCTCCGCCGGACGCTGACCTGGGCCTGTCCTGCAGCGGCCGGGCGCGCCAACTCCCGGAGCCAGTCGCTGCGGTCCACGGATGCTCGGCGGCGCGACGAGCTGGGCGACGAGCTGCAGCAGTTCGGGTTCCCGTCGGCGCACACAGGTGAGCTGCGGGGCGGCGGGGCTGAGAGCGCTGTGGGGCGGGGAAGGCTGGTTTCACCGGACTAGGTCTTTGTGCAAATATGTTAAGTTGTTAACTGCTGCTAATTGTGAGAAATCACTTTAATTACTCACCGTAATTAGACTGCTCTTAGGCGCCCGGCTGTCCTCTCCAGGCCGGCCGGCGTTAGGGGCGCTGGCGCAATGAGAAAGGTCGTCGGGGTCAGACCCCGGGGACGCGGAGCCAGCACTCGCCCAGCCCGCGGACTTGCAGGGGAGTGGCACGCCCTGCGACCAGCCCCGCTTCAAACACCTTGAGCGAAAAGTCTTGCTTCTGAGGGTCCGACCGCAGGCTGGGCACAGAGGCAGCGGCAGGCCTGTGATGCTGTAGGTCTGGCCCGCAGGTGACCCCGCGGCCGAGGAGTGGTCCCCGTGGAGCGTGTGCTCCAGCACGTGCGGCGAGGGCTGGCAAACCCGAACGCGCTTCTGCGTGTCGTCCTCCTACAGCACGCAGTGCAGCGGGCCCCTGCGCGAGCAGCGGCTGTGCAACAATTCGGCCGTGTGTCCAGGTGGGGGGGCGGGGCAGTCAGGACGCGAGCGCGGGGCGGGGCACACGGAGCCGGGGCGGGGCGGGGCGGAGCCTCGGGACTCAGGGCGGGACAGCCAGGGTCAGGGCCGGGGAGCCGGGGGGCGGGGCGTCTGAGGCCGGAGGGAGTAGGGGGCGGAGCGGGGGTGAGGGCAGCAGTGACCAGTGGTCGCAGAGCTCAGCGGCACCCTCCGGCCCCTCTGCAGTGCACGGCGCCTGGGACGAGTGGTCACCCTGGAGCCTGTGCTCCAGCACCTGCGGCCGTGGCTTCCGGGACCGCACGCGCACCTGCAGGCCTCCTCAGTTCGGGGGCAACCCCTGTGAGGGTCCCGAGAAGCAAACCAAGTTTTGCAACATCGCCCTGTGCCCTGGTAGGTGAGAGGGAGGGCGCTGGGTGGGGGGCACATGGAGAGGGGGAAGGGCCCAGTGGGTCACAGGCCAGCCCCAGGAGCCCCAGACCCACCTGCTCAGGGGTCGGAACCTTAGGCTGTGAGGGAGGGAGGTTGGAGACTGGGGCATTCTCATCCACGTGCCCTTGGTATTGGGGTGTTCATGCCCACGTCCCAGGCTGCGGGGGGCCGGGTGTGGGCCCTGAGGTGTTGACACTTGGTACCCAGGCTCAGTGTTGGGGTCGTAGGCCCTGGGTGTTCACACGGCTCCCACCCCTTCTCCCCCCGGGCCGGGCAGTGGACGGAAACTGGAACGAATGGTCGAGCTGGAGCTCCTGCTCCGCCAGCTGCTCCCAGGGCCGGCAGCAGCGCACGCGGGAGTGCAACGGGCCCTCGTACGGGGGCGCCGAGTGCCAGGGCCACTGGGTGGAGACCAGAGACTGCTTCCTGCAGCAGTGCCCAGGTCAGGCTGTGCCCAGGGCCTGCGGGGGAGGGGCGAGGCCCTCGGGGGCTCTCTGTGGGGACGTGGGGGGCGGTGGGAAGTGAGGGTGGTAGAGGGGACAGTGTGCATGGGCACTTGTTTCTCTGTATCAAGGTGAGCCCTGGTGTCCCCTTCCCTGGTCTCAATGTCTTTTCTCCCCGTGGCTTCCTACTCCAACCCCCGGGGTCTCCACGGCTCTGCGTGTCTGGTCCTCCCTGTGTCCCTGTCCCCATGTTGCCTGCCTTCCCTGCTTTCCCTGTCCCCACGGTCCTGTCTCCAACCACTGTGACTCCTGGACCTGCACCCTCACGTCCCCGGGCCGGTGCCTCCGTACCTGGCGTGCTCTGCAGTGGATGGGAAGTGGCAGGCCTGGGCGCAGTGGGGTGGCTGCAGCGTCACGTGCGGGGGCGGCACGCAGCGGCGGGAGCGTGTCTGCTCGGGGCCCTTCTTCGGGGGAGCAGCCTGCCACGGCCCACAGGAAGAGTACCGGCAATGCAGTGCCCAGCGGTGTCCCGGTGAGCGTCCCCTCGCCACTCTCACAGGTGGGCTCTGGGAGGGCACCATGAATAACTGGGCAGCTTGGGGCTGCGCTGGTCCGGGAAGGACTCCTGCTGGTGATGGGGGTGTCCTGGCAGGGTCTGGTCCCCTAACCCTGCTGCCCACACTCAGCACCCTTTCCTGTTCCCGGCCCCCACTCACCATCTCTGGCCCCTTGGCAGAGCCCCATGAGATCTGTGACGAGGACAACTTTGGCACTGTGATCTGGAAGGAGACTCCGGCTGGAGAGGTGGCTGCAGTTCGGTGTCCCCGAAATGCCACGGGTGAGGGCCGGCAGGTGGCTTCGAGGGGCTCCTGTCCCACCCTCACAGAGCGGGGGTGAGGCAGTGAGCTGGGCCTCCGGGCCAACAAGCAGCACGCCTGCCCCTTCCCACCCCGTGGCTCCTGTTGGATGACAGGGTCATGGCAGTTCTCTGGGGTCCTCACTGCTGTGTGGGCAGCTGTGTCTGGTTCCCTGACCATGCACCCACATTCAGGGCTGTTGCTCCCTGACCCCAGGTGCCCCCATGTCCTCCCCATGTGTGAAGCGGGGTGGGCCGGGCTGCAGGCCCTCACTGGGCTCTGGGTTAGGATGGACTTGGAGCTGCCGACTTGGCAGGGGACTCTGCCTCATGTACATGGGGTCCCCAAAGGTGTGGCTCCGGCTGGCCCTGCGGCAGCCATTCAGATACGCTGTGAATGAGAGAGAGCGAGGTGGCCTGGCCCCCGTGGGGGCTGAAGGTCCCAGCCAGAGGGGCTTGAGCCTGGGAGCTGTGCGTAGGAGGCTGCGGTGAGCATCCAGCTCTGAAGGGGGAGGCCACGCTGACCCGCCGTCCCCCCAGGCCTCATCCTGCGGCGCTGTGAGCTGGACGAAGAAGGTATCGCCTACTGGGAGCCCCCCACCTACGTCCGCTGCGTCTCCATCGACTACCGGAACATCCAGATGATGGTGAGGGCCAGTCCTCAGACGTGACCCTGTGTCCCCATGAGACACCCCTTGGACACAAGTTGGTCACGGGGTGGGGCCGCAGAGGGTCCTCGAGGCACGGGAGGTCTTTGGGACCAGCCTTGCTGTGTCCTGCAGAATCATGGCGTTCAACCCTCTCCCTCCATCCAGACCCGGGAGCACCTGGCGAAGGCTCAGCGGGGGCTGCCCGGAGAGGGGGTGTCCGAGGTCATCCAGACGCTGGTGGAGGTCTCCCAGGATGGGACCAGCTACAGTGGGGACCTGCTCTCGACCATCGACGTCCTGAGGAACATGACCGAGATCTTCCGGCGGGCGTACTACAGCCCCACCCCCGGGGACGTGCAGGTGAGTGCCGGGAGCCGCGGGGGCGATGCCTGGGGAAGTGGGTGGGAGCACCCCTGGGCCCAGCCGCACCCCAGGCCCAGACCTGGCCGTAGGCTGGGCCCAACCCCGACCTCAGATGGGGCCTCGGCCCTGGTCACACACTGAGCCCTGATCCTGGGCCTTGTCGTCTGCTCACTGGCCTGCCTTCCACTTCCTTCCAGAACTTCGTCCAGATCATCAGCAACCTGCTGTCGGAGGACAACCGGGACAAGTGGGAGGAGGCCCAGCTGGTGAGCACGCGGGTCAGGGCCGCAGATGGGCCTGTCATCCCTGGCACCTCCCTGAGTCCAAGGCTAGCCTGAGGGGGGCCCTGGGGTCAAACCCCAGCTCAGCCTCTACCAGCCGTGTGACCTAGAGGGGGCCGCTGAGCCCTCTGAGCCTCAGTTTCCCCGTGGCCAGAGGACAGCCGCTCACCTCACCAGGCTCAGTGTGGGGCTGAGGACATGCAGGCTGCTTATTGGGGTGACCAGGACGTGGTGGCTCTTCTTTGTCTGGAAAGGGTGGTCAGCCTCCTATCCTCCCAGACTGATCTGTTCCCAGGGCAGTGCCCAGTGTGGGGACCGAGGGGGCCCAGAGACTCCACAGTTGGCCCCGGCCTGGACCCCCTGCCTTGGGGCCACAGCACAGTGGCCCCTCTGAGCTCAGTGTTCCCTCTCTGCAAGGGTGACAGTGACTCCAAGGTCCAGACCCTGCTTCCCAAGGCAGGCCCGGTGCTGGGGAGTGACTGACGGGACCCAGACACAGAGAGATGGAAGGGGGTGGGAGGCGGTGGAGGGACAGGAGAGTGTGTCCCCCGCTGGGGATGCGGGCCTGCGATGCCACTCTCAGCTCTGCTGGTTGGCATCCTTGCCGGGGCTGCTGGCCACCGTCTCTGAGCCCGCCTGGCCCCGTCCCCCAGATGGGCCCCAACGCCAAGGAGCTGTTCCGGCTGGTAGAGGACTTCGTGGGCGTCATTGGCTTCCGCATGAAGGACTTGCGGGACGCGTACCAGGTGACAGACAACCTGGGTAAGCCCACCACGTGCTCCATGGACCCTTGCCCCCATTCCCCTGTTCTGCAGCCCTGGGCCCAGACTCCCTGCCCCAGTTTCCCCATCTGTGTACAGAGGCGGGGGCCAGACCCCTCCAGGCCAATGTCTAAGGTGTCAGGGGCTCAGACCTGTGACCCTACAAGGGGTCAGCATGCGTGGGGTATCTTGGACCCAGACAAGGTCGTAGAGGCCTCGGGTTTTGGGGCCCACCAGGAACCCTGCCCACAGCCCCCCGGGCCGAGCCCACTTTAACTGGCCACCCCAGTGCCCTCTCGGTGCTGGATGGTCCTGGGGTTTGAAGGCAGGACTTCACACCTGCCCCTTCTCCAGCCTCTACCCCCAGAGCGTCTTGTCGGAGGGCCTGGTCTCCACCTGCTCTCTGGCATCACCCGAATCTGTGCCACGGGACGGTGACAGGGCTCACCAGCGGGGGGTGGCAGAGTGCTGAAAGGACCCAGGGCCTGGGAGGTCCACGCCCCCGATAATCACACTGCCAGGGTGCCCTGCGGGGACTCTCAAGGGCCACATTTGTCAAGTCCCCACCTTGGGGAACCTCCTGGCTCTCTCTGTACCCCACACACCTCGCAGCCCCACCTGTTCCTGGACACTCACCCCGGGAGTCCCAGCAGCCCCGCCTCCTTCGGGTCTTCATCCACAGTCACCTCCCCGGAGTCCCCCCATTTGGAAGCGTGCCCCCCCAATCTGATGCACCCCCGCCCCGTGACCGTCACCACCTGTCTGTCTCCCACCGACTGTCGAGGTCGGAGGGAGGGCTTCATCGGCTCCTGCCGCACCCTTGGCGTGAGGGCTCCCGGCACACAGTGGGTGCTCACTGTCCCCGTGAGTGTGTAACCACTCGTCACTCTCATACTGGTGGCACACAGCACACAGGGCCCGCCATGGTGGGGGTGGGGGTCCAACCCATCCCCAGGGCCTCCCGTAGGGAAGATGCCGTGTCCCCAGAGCAGACCACAGGTGCAGGGAGGGCCCGGCTGGGGGCCGAGGCACTGTGTGAGCAAAGGCATAGGGGTGACCTTGGCTGGGTGGTGGCTTCGGCAGGGGAGGGGACCCTGAAGTGGGCAAAGGCCCGGGGCAGATTCTGGGGGGCTGAGGGGCAGGAGCACAGCATCTGCCCAGGAGGGAGGGTCAGAGTCCTGTACCCCCAGGCCTGTGTCTGCCACTTGCTCAGGGGACACCTTGGTCAGGAGGCCAGACAGAGCCTGGAGGGACTGGGGCCTTCAGGCGTGAGCTTGGCTGGGACCAGGTGGGCTGAGGTCCCTCGGAGTCCCACCCCCACTGCCACTCTGGCTGCTCCCATGCTGCTGCGTCCCCATCAGCCTGTCTCCCTTCACCCGGACAAAGGACCCTTCCCCACCTCGCACCTTCCTTCCATGGCACCTCTCCCCTCAGTCCATCTGCTATCTCCATAACTATTCTCGGGAGGAGGGGTCTGCCCTTGTCCCTTTTTCAGTGCTGCCATGGAGGGGGAACTGGGCTCCAGCATCAAGGGCGACAGAGTAGACCCGGCTGGCCTTTGGGACACGGCCACCCCAGGGAGCCTGTGAAGGGACAGAGCATATGGGACAGTGCAGCTTGGGGCCAGGGGCCTTGGTGAGAAGCCAGGAAAGTACACAGGGCCCGTAGGGAGATGGCACCAAGCAGGAGCCTGGCCGGCAGCCCCCTGCCCGCCCGCCTGCCCCCTCCGAGCCGTGTGAGCCCCGGGTAGTGGTCCTGACCCCAGGCCCACTCCCCAGCTTGTCTTGGCCAAGGCCCCTTGTCACCGAGCCGCTCTCTCTGCTGCTTCTCGTCTTCCCTTGTCCCAGTTCTCAGCATCCACAAGCTCCCAGCCAGCGGAGCCACGGACATCAGCTTCCCCATGAAGGGCTGGCGGGCCACGGGCGACTGGGCCAAGGTGCCAGAGGACAGGGTCACTGTGTCTAAGAGTGTCTTCTCCACGGGGCTGGCAGGTGAGGGCCCTGTGGCACGGGCAGGGGCCCTCATCAGAGACTCAGGCCTCAGGGCCTGCAGGCCCAGCCCCAGGAAGGCCCTCTGGAGCCTGGCCCATGGCCTCCAGGTCCAGGGTGGCATCCATGATTCCACTCAGGGTCCCCAGGCCCCTCCACTCCCCAGGAAGCCCTCCCTGCCCTCCCGTGTCAAGCAGCTGCCCGCGGTCCCTGTGGGATGGACGGAGGGGCCTCCCCATCACAGGCAGAGGCAGCGTCTCACCTGGAGTCCCGCGACAGCAGCAGAGAAAATACACCCTGCCTGTCCTCTGCTTCCAGGGGTCTTCAAGGGGACCCCTCACACTGCAGTGCTGCGTCTGCAGTCAGGGAATGCACGTGGGAGTGGGGTCCCAGGGACGGTCAGGGGGAGGGTGACCGGCACGCTGTCTTCCAGAAGCTGACGACTCCGCTGTGTTTGTGGTGGGCACCGTGCTCTATCGGAACCTGGGCAGCTTCCTGGCCCTTCAGAGGTGGGTGCGGGGAGTGCCTGGGCAGTGGGTACTGGGTGGCCAGCCTGGAGGGAGGGGCAGGGTGTGGGGTGGTGCAGGCCATCAGCATAGGGTCCCAGAGGTGGGCCAGGCCTGCAGAGGGGGCTCCGGCACCTTGACGCGGCCTGTGGCCTCTCCCCCAGGAATACTACCGTTCTGAACTCCAAGGTCATCTCGGTGACGGTGAAGCCGCCGCCCCGCTCCCTGCTCACGCCCTTGGAGATCGAGTTCGCTCACGTGTATAACGTGAGTGCTCTCTGTGAGCGTGTGTCCGCCCGCGTGTGCGTGACTGCTGTGTGGACCCCCGGGTTGAGGGTCTCCCTGCAGCCTCGTTAAGAGAGCTGTCCTTGTCCTGAACAGCAGTGGGGAGACGAGTTCGGGGCACCGCCGTGACTCGCTCAGGGTCACACCGCAGGGTGATGAGGGAGCAAAAGGCAACCCACCTCCGTCACCACTGCCCAGGCCCCAGCTACTGCAGCCCAGTCCCACCGGCCTGGTGGCTGCCCCGGGGACAGAGAGCCATCCATCTGAGGAACCTGTCTGCCTTGGGCTCCTCTGTGCCCTGTCCCTTGGGGTTCTCTGTTGGGCCAGGATGTCCTGTGGACCAGCTGAGAGCCAGGAGCCCCAGGGTCACCCAGCCAGGACAGGGCAGTGCCAGGCCTCGTGTCCCCAGTCGGGGTTGGGAAGAACCAGCCCTGCCCTTTCCTGCCGTGCGGACTGGGGCGCATCACTCAGCCTCCCGGTGCCACGGCCAAGGGTGAACTACAGGGTCGGGTGAGGAGACGTGACTCCCACCAGCATTTAGTGTGGCTGCCCCCATGAATGCTGGGAGCCCCCACCTCTACCACCCCTGTCTCTCAGGGCTGGTGCACGGTGACCCGCAGAATGGGTGTTCCCAAGGCCCTCCCTGAGCCCTGCCTGACCCTTGCTCGCTTGCCCTGCAAGGCTCCCGTGGGGCGGGGCGGGGGGGGGGGTCTCCCTGCTTCTCCATATTGCACTAAGCAGACCAGCCATCTGGGCATCTGGGTTTTGGCCACTGCTGCCCAGGCCTGCTCGAACAGGGGACAAGAGCTGCCCAGGGCCCCACAGTGGGATTGGAGTGGGGGGTCTATTCCAGTCTCTTCCCTGCTCTGGGCCTGCTTCCTCCTCAAACACTGGTTTCTTGGAGGAACGGCATAGGCAGAGCCCCTGGCCCACCTGGGGGCAGACTAGGGCAGTGGCCCTCGGGTGGGGCTCAAGGGGGCAGGCAGGTGGCTCTGACTCCTTCACCCTCTGTGCAGGGCACCACCAACCAGACCTGTATCCTGTGGGACGAGCCCGACGGGTAAGTGCCCCGGGTTCGTGGACTCGGGGCCCCCGGGGGTGCTTTCTGGGAAACGGGACGAGCGGGGATGGAGTTTCTCGTTCTGGCATGGTCCTTCCCTGCCCAGGTCTGGCTCTGGGGCAGCATGGCGCCCACCCAGCCCGCCTCCCACCCGTCCGGGGCCCAGGTGACAGGCCTGCCCACGCACCCGCCGCAGGCCAACCCAGGCACAGCCCAGGTGGGAGTGGAGCCCCAGGGCACAAGGTGGAAGACAGCGGTGTGGGCTCCAGGGTCCCGGGCCCAGGTCCTCGCCCGGCACCTGCCTGTGCCCCCCATGCCCTGCAGGGTGGGGCCGGCCCAGCCGGCTGTGATGTGTGGTGGCAGGGCCCTGTGTGGGTGCCCCAGAGCAGGGTGTCTCCTGAGATGTGGCCAGGCGAAGGGGGAGGTGAGAAGTCTCCTGCAGCCGCAGGGAAGAGTCTGTGCAAAGGCCCCCAGTGGGAACGGCCCCCAGAGGGGAGGAGGGTCAGAATTTGGGGAGATGGGAAAGGAAAGAGCTTGGCGGCTGGACCCAGATGGGCCAGGTGGGCCTGGGGGGGCTGGGCCTTCCCCCAAGTGGTTTGGTGTGCATCAGTGTGTCAGTGGGAAGCTGGGTGTCATTGTCACTGTGACCCGACTCCACCCTAGGCCGGCCAGGAGGGTGAGTGGGCTCAGCAGGGCCCCTGGGCCTGGGGTACCTGCACCAAGTCCCTGCTTGTGATCTGGGCAGCTCAGGGACCAGCATGTGTCCCAGGTGGTCAGGGAAGGCTCCCACAGTAGCTGGCATGGAGGGGGACAGGTATGCCGGGCACAGAAGGGACGAAGGGGACTCAGGCACAAAAGCCAAGAGCAGACAGGGTGAGTACAGAGGGGAGGCTGCAAGGGGCGTGGGCACTTTGTGGGGGCTGAGTCAGGAGCTCCAGAAGTTGTTGGGGGACCAGCATCCGCCCTGCCCACCCCCCTTTAGTGATCACTGCCTCAGGCGGTCTGGCCCTCAGCCCCCAGCAGGAGGAACACCCAGCAGGAGAACACAGGTCCGTGTGAAATGTCAGGCTGTGCCACACGCCACGGGTGGTGCCAGGCCTGGTGGCAGGAGGGCTGTGCAAGCATTGGGGACAAGCATTTTGGCAGAAGGAACAGACAGGGTGAAGACCTGTGCCAGGCGTGTGCATGGCTGGCCGGCCACACCTGCTCTGGGCCTGCGGCTGGGGAGGGCTGGGGCAGAGCCCACCAGGTGGACCCCCAGGCCTGGGAAGCTCCGACTGTCAACTGCCTTTCTCTGGGTTTTGCAAGCAGCACAAGCTCTTTGTACAAACAGCGTCGTAAAAGCATGAAAGGAGCAAAGGCCAGAGAGAGAGACCAGGCCGGCCACTGCGTCCATCCTGGGCCAGGGTGGGGGCAGGGGTGGTGCAGGTCCATCCTTTCTGGCTCAGGCCCCTCCCCTGGGGCTGTTCACAGGCCACCCAGCGGGCCCTACTGCCCCAATGGGAAGCTTCCCTCTTTGTCCCCCTCCCCCTGCCTTGTTAGCATCCTCACTTCCTATTGTTTCCTTGGCAATCTGTCCCCAGTTTTAGGCTCTTGGTAGGAAAGTGCTTTCCAGAAAGATGGGGGCCCTTCCCCTCTGCCCTCCAGGGGCAGCAGGTGGGGAGGGGCCTGGCCCCTGTGTCCAAGACCAGGACGGTGCTGCTGGGGCCCAGGTTGGGCTGGGTGGGGCCTGGAGCAGATCCTGCCCTTGGGGCCTCAGCTCCTTGGCCCTGCAGGGAGTCTGCCTGCAAGTGGGTCAGAGCCCAGCAGGCAGCGGCCAGGCCCGAGGGTGGCTCACCACTGCTCACCTCTGGGTGGATGGGATGGTCCAGGTCCTGGCACCTGGAGCCCAGGGTCCCAAGGACAACGGGATGGTGCCAACAGCTGGGCTGTGTTTGCAGCAGGCCCCACTGGGTCTGGGCCTGCTGCCTCTTAGAGGCCTGCGGTGCAGCTGGAAGCTCCGGAGTTAGGGATGAGGCATCCAACCCAGAGCCGGGCAGCCCAGTGTCCACAGGGAGGGAGGCTGCTGGGCAGAGGTGACAGGAAGGGCTCCCCTGCCCTCACTCCTGCTCAGTGCTGATGGACCTCCTTCGGTGGTTGTTCGGGACTGCTCCTCCCCCGCGACAGGCCTCAGGGAAGCCAGGGCGTCTGGGGTGACCTGATGGGACCCAGGAGCACAGCCCCAGGTCTGCTCCCACCAGCGTGCCCAGGAGTCACATTTGTGCTGGGGGGGACCTGTACCGGCATGTGCTTGGGGGAGAAAGGGTCCCGCGTGTCTGCAGGGTCACGTGGGGGCGGGGCTAAGAGCCCTCCATGGCCATCAGGTGAGACAGTGACCTTGTGATCCGGGACTGAGCCCAAAGCCCCAATGGAGCCTCGGCCTCAGTCTCACTGACCAGACCCCGATCTCACGCTGAACCCCGACCCTGTGTCTCATCTGGAGTGACTTCTGCATGTTCACACATGATTACACATGTGCCGTAAGCATGTAGGGCTGTCTCCTCCTGCAACCACATGTGACAGTTGAGTGTGTAACACACTCCTGTGGGGAAGACTGAGTCGAAGTATCCACCCACAGTGCAGGCCTCCGCCCCCCCGCACCCCGTTACACACACCGAGGCGGCAGCTCAGGCTCTGTGAACTTGGCCGACAGCCCCCAGGAGACCCCCTGCGCCAGGAGCTCGCCTTGTGTAACCAAAGACCACCCTCTCCAGGACACAGAACGCGAGGCCTTCCCCGAGCTGACTGATGTCAGGGGTCAGGGCCTCTGCACAGCGCCCACCACCACAGCCGCCCGAGGGGAAGGGAGCCCTTCCAGCACGGGTGGGTGGGTGGAGGGAGGGTGGGTGGTGAACACAGGGACGGTGACTGACATGGAGGGAGCTGGGGGGGGGGGGCAGCGGGGCACAGGCCCGTGGTTCTGAAAGGACAGCTCCCTGGGTCTTGCGCAGACGGGAAGTTGTCAATGTCTGGCCTCCCACTCCTTTGAAACAGTAAATACTCCAGGGTTCCGTAGAGGGTCCAAGTCAGAGCAGGCACAACCTTCAAGGTTGCCTGCTCCTTTTCACTTGAAAATGGGGACGGTAGTGCAAGCCAGACCCCCCTGCCCCCCACCCCTGCTCTGCCGGCACTCGAGGGTAGCAGGGTGTGATGTCCTGCTGGACGAGGCCTCGGGAGGGCTCTGGGAAGGGCAGGGCTCCACGCCCACCATGAGCCACACTGTGCTCCTGGGCATGCACCCACCTCAGCCACAAAGGCTCTGAGAAGTCCTGCAGCCATCCCCCCTTCCATCCTGTGGGGGGTTCCCCGACTGAGAGGCTCCCAGCATCCTTGCACTCCGACTCCAGGACGAGCTGGCGGAGGGTGCGGTGCAGGAAGGGTGATGTCCCTGAGTACTCTGTGGACCTCTTTTTGGAGGCCTGACCCCCACTGGGTACCTTCGGCCCTGCCTGCTCTGCACACACGAGCCTTCTCATTCTGACTGAGGAACTGAGGCCTGTGCCCCCCAGCCAGCCCACACTCATCCCACGGGTCATTATGGCCTGTACTCTCCCCACCGTACAGGCCCTGAAGCAGCCCTCGGGGCCAGATGCAGCTGTGCTGGGGGACACGGGACCCAGGCCCTGCCCCCTACCCAAGTGCCTGTCCTGGTCCCTTTAAGAGCCTTACCCCCCATCCTTGGTTTCCTTGGAGAGGGCAGTGAGGGGGCCGGCCAAGCCGGGTGAGCGGAAGGGAGACTTGGCAGGGTCCCCACGTTGCTGTCAGCGCCCGGTTCCCAGCCCGGCTTCTCCCACGCCAGCTGGTTCCTGGTGGAGGCAGGGACCTGGAGGGGGTGGCTCGACACCAAGGCCTTTTCAGTGAGTGGGGGTGGGCTCTGCTCTAGGCAAGCTCACCCACCCACCCCAGCCTCTGTCCTTCTCTTACTCCCCCTGCTCTGCCCTTGGGGACTGGCAGAGGCCCACTGGGGGCCCACCTTCCTCCTGGGGCTTCTGAGCCAGAGGCATCTCCCTACAGGGTTTGGGAACCGGAGGGGACAGACTGGTCATGACACCCAGCACAGGCCCTGCTGTGCTCTGTCCCTGGAGTGGGGCAAGGAGCTTCCCCTGCCCTGCCCTCGGCCCCAGGGCCCCTCCTCCATGCTGGCTGGACCGCTCAGCCCTGCTCATCCTGTATCCTCTTCTTCCCTGGTCCCACAGGCCATCCGCACGGGAGGCCTGCCTGCCCATTTCCCGGCATCCTGTTCACTGCTCAGCCGGACCCCAACTTGCGGGAAACCCACACATCTATGTGTGTTGCGTCCTGTCTGCCCTCCCCCCCAGCAGCACAGGAGCCCCGAGGGCAGGGCCTGGCTCTTGTGCCCCAGAAAGTGCCCCACCTCACGGGGGTCCCAGCTCTTCCCATGCTGGCTGTGGAAGCCCCAGCCTCAGTTTCCTCAGCGGTGATGGGGCAAGATCCGCGCCCACCACCTCCCAGGGTGAGAAGGTGCCCCCATCCCTGCCCCCACCTGGCCACCCCCAGGCCCTGGAGGGGGGTGGTCCTGGGCCCCCCGGGGCTGCTCCCACCTGCCTGGTCCCTTGGCCCTCCCAGCCCTGTGCCCCCCACCCATATCTGGGTGCTCCTGTGGGCAGGTGAGCAGTGCCCAGGGGGAGGGCTCAGCCAGTGCCACTTTGGTGCAGGAAGGGGTAGATGTGGGGACAGAGCAGGGGACACTTGGGAAGGGCTTGAGCCTAGGTGGCACACAGAAGCTGTGGTGTGCTGCTGGCGGGGCGTTCATCTGTCTGTCCATCTGTCCGCCCGTTTGCAGTGTGCCCAAGTTCTGTGTGTTCGTAGCAAAGCTCCACCTTGTTGAGCCCTCGGCCATGCCCGGCACTGTGGCCCATCCGTCCTCCCAGGAGGTGGGTCCAGGGTGGGGGCTGCCTCCTGGCCCCCTGCCCAGGCGTGTCTGTCCTTGCGGGCCCGGGTCCTGCGGCGCCCCCCAGGCTTGCTCATGTAGATGGCCCCAGTGACCATGAGGGGGCGGGGGAGCAGGGGAGCTGCAGGGCATGCGGTGGCCCTCCTCACTGCCTTCCCCCTGCCAGGTGTGCAGTTACTGGTCTGGCATGTAGAGGGTCTTCAAGACTCCAATGCCCCGGTGCCTCAGTGGCCTGCGCCATTGCTGGCAGTCCTGGGAGGGCCGTGACCAACTGTCCTCAACTCGGCAGGGAGCCAACTCAGGATGCGGGGGGGTGGGGGGGCAGCCACGGGGCAGACACAGGAAGGACTTCCAGGTTGGCAGTGAGCAGAGTGACGGTGGTGTCCCATGTCCTTTCTTGGCCTTGGTGCAGGGGCACCGGAAGCAGGGGCTGGCGGAGTGGCCTTGCGGTCACTTGGGGTGACTGGGCCTCTGGGAGTCAGGTGACCTGGGAACTGTCTGGGGACAGGCCGGTGGTCCGGGGTGTGAGGGACAAGGATGACACGGGTGCCTGAGTCCCAGCCGTTGTGGTAGACAGGGACGGCGGTCAGACCGCAAGCCGGGCTCGGCCTCCACAGCATCCTGGGCATGGCGGGGGCCGAGTCCACGCTCATTGGATGTCAGGGGCAGGGGTCACCAGCCAATGGGGGCCTAGCGACCGTTGCAGGGCTGGATCTGTGGAGGCGATGGCAGTCACAGTGATGCCGCCGACATGAGGGTGATCCTGGCGGTCATGAGGACAGGGCGATGACGGTGCCGGCGGTAGCGGTGGCTGTGCTGGTGGCGGGGACAGACAGGGGCTAGTGTAACGGCCCTGCTCCTGCTGACGAGGTGGCAGTGGCACTGATGGTGGGGTTGGTATGGTGGTGACAGCAGTGGTGTGGCCGTCATCCCTGCTGATAGTAGTGACGCTCCGGTGCTCTCGATAGCGACGGTGGTGGTGCTGTCGGTGGTGGCGACATGACAGTGACATTAACAGTGTCAGAGGTGGCGGCAGCGATGGCAACCTTTGTGTTGTACTGACGGTTGTGGTGGCTTCGGTGACAGCGATGGGGGGAGGTCGTGGTGACAGGTTAGGGGCCGTGGTGCTGGGATCGGCTATTGGGGGTATTTCAGGTCCTCCCGGGAACCAGGATGCATCCGCGGCACTGTCCCCGAGACAGCCCGCAGCAGACGTGGCCAGAGTGGACGAGAGGCTGCAGGGAGAGCCCACAGCCATCCTGGAGAGGACACGGTGGGGCTAGGTGAGGCAGGTGCCAGGCCCGGGGATCTGCTGGAGTCAGCCCAGGGCACGGGGCCGGCATAGGCAGACGCTCGCTGACTGAGTGGGTGAGCACACCAGCCTGACCCCCGCTGTACCGGCGGCTGGAGTGTGGGGGGCGTGGGACTTGGGGCCGCGTTCCCTGGGTTGGCAGGAGTGACAGGCCAGGTGAAGCGCACCGGGTGAATTCTGAGCAAAGGCGAAGGGCACAGGTGGGATTCCTGGGTCTGGGCTTCTGAGCTGGGAGCTGGACCCCAGCCCTCGCAGGCTGGTCCCTTCCTTGTGGGAGCCAGGGTCCCCACCTGCAGCGTCCCCAGCCTGCCTAGTCACGTGGGCTGAGACAGGAGTGGAGCTGGGCCCCGGGGAGGGCCAGGTTTCCAGCCCAGCATAGGCCTGCGGTGGGAATCCCTGACTCAGGAGGCGACACCGGGAGCAGGGAACCAGATTGGCATCTTGGGTCGTGGGGACATGAAAAGCCCTGGAGGTCTGGGTCACAGCCCCAGGGATGCTGACCGAGGCTCAGACACTGTCAGCTCCAGGATGGATGTGGACCCGAGGAGACTGGGGTCTCACCTGGCAGCTCACTCAGCAAGACCCAGGCCAGGCAGGTGTCCGTCCCACGGGGTCTCCTGGTCACAGGCATCACTCCCAGGCCCTGAATCAAGAGGAGATGGTGCTGCCCCGGGCGAGGTTGTAGGGAAGCAGACGTGGCCTGCTCTGCAGGTTCTCCAAGCTGGCAGCCAGATGGGGCTGGGCAGAAGGCTTCCTGGAGGGGGCAACGACTAGACAGTCCTGAGGATGAGGCTGAGTCAGCCAATGGACAGGAGGGCGTGGAGTCAGAGGAACCAGCCGGGACCAAGATCTGAAGGCAGGAGGGCACCTGCGTTCCGAGGCCCCTGAGGTTCCGTCTGCACTTGCCTGTGTGGGTAGGGCCACCGGGATCGAGGGTGCTGGGCGCCCGGGTAGCGTAGGACCTAGAGTGGGGAGCCCAGGGCAGTGGCAGGGTAGGACCTGCTGGAGGATCAGATGCAACACCCAGGGCTCCCTGGAACAGGGGACCCAGCACAAGCCTGGATCTGCAGCTCAGAAGGCAGCAGCAGAGGTGGGAGGCGGGCGCTCCTGGGGCGCGCAGCGTGACTCAGTGGGCGTGCGCGTGGGTTGGCTGTCTCAGGGGCCCACGTGGGGGCTACAACCCGAAGATCGTGAAGGCCAGGCTGTGACGTTCTGAGGGGCTCCCGGCAGCCCTTGCCCTCAGAGACTCCTTGCCCACTCCCTGCTCTCCTACTGGGGTATGCTGTGCCCACTGCCACCATGTGGGAGGGCCCCTGTGAGTCATTCACACTCCAGTGTGAATTAGTCCATGTCACCGGGCTGAAGAGGCATAGCCCCTTCACAGCACCTGCCTGTGGGCTAGCAGGACGAAGCAGCGAGGGCCCCGGCGAGTTCCAAGAGTGTGCGGGGGCTGCAGGGAGCTGGGTCTACAGCCTGCAAGTGGCCGGATCAGAGCTCTCTAGGGAGTGTTGGGGGGCCAGGCTCATCTTGGGGACCCCGTGGACTTCTGAGGGCAGCATGGTCTCTGCTCCGAGTGAGGCAAGAGCTTGGAAGGCTTTGAGCAGATGGCCTGGCGCTGGCAGCGGCCTCAGTGACCAGGGGACGCCCAGGGTGGGTGACCATGGTGGTTGGCCCCGGGGGGCCGAGCGGTGCTGAGGCTCTCGGTGCCTTGCGAAAGGCAGGCCAGTCGGGTTTGCCGCTGGGCCCGCTGTGGGCACAAGAGGAGGGATGGAGGAGGGGGGGTTGCTGCCCAGTCCCAGCTGAGCACCCACCTGCCACACGGCGTGTGGACAGCACGGTGAGCAGGCCCGGCCCAGCCAGGCCCCCGCTCCCAGGACCTGGAAACTGGGAGCAAAGAGTAACCATGAGGGGAGAACCAGGCAGACTGTGCGGAGGGTGGAGGCTGTGGGTCAGCAACAGGCCTTGCTGCAGGAGCTCGGGAGCTGGCCCTGGCCCGTGGCCGTAAGGTGCAGCCTGCCAGGCCGGGCCAGCCCCGGGAGCTCTGGTCTAATGGCGGCCGGGCTCTGCCCTCAGAGCCCTGGTCTGAGGGGCCCAGGCTCCCCTCAGCCTCCCTGAACACAGAGGGAGGCCCCTGCTCTAACCCCAGGTTCCATGCCCTTCTGCTCCGGGAAGGAGCCGCGGCCCCAGCTCCCTCTCCCACCACGGCCCTAGTAAGGGAGGGGCGGTGTCACTGACCCAGATTCCTCAGGCCTGGGGACAGGGGGCTGGCTCCATGACCCAGGTGGTCCAAGTCTGTGAAGCTCGGAGAGAGGTGGAAAATGGTCTCCCACGTGCGGAGCGGTCACTGTGGGCGAGAGGGAGAGACCTGCCAGCCACAGAGGTGAGAACAGGTGTCCCCTGCAGCAGGAAGAATTCTGGTCAGTCCTGCAGGTCCCCTGCCCAGGCAGCTTCCAGAGTGGTCAGCAGCTGCCCACCTCCTGGGCTGCCAGCTTGTTCTGGGGACCGGGGATGGCGAGTCCTCGTGCCCCCCTGGGCAGAGGCTGCAGGCAGGCCCTGGCTTGACCTCAGAGCCGAGTGGGCAGCCACCCCTGCTCCCCTCCTCTGAGAGGCTGATAAGCTAATTAGTGCCCACAGCAGGAGTCCTGCAGGCTCAGCCACCAGGCCGGGGCTGGCGCTCTCCCAGGAGGTGGCCGGCAGCTGTCTGCTTGGCGCCCTGCAGACCCGCCAACGCCGGCTGGGAACCTGCCAGGCTGGCGGTCCCAGCCAGCCTTCTCCCCTCACCCCAGGCCTCAGGGTGCTGCCATCCCCTCCCGGTTCTCCCAGCAGCCCTCAGGCGGGCAGGAGACCTGGGTTGGGCCCCTGCCCCCTCTCAGAGGAGGAGGGCCCAGGCTGTCAGCAGCTGGATCGGGCATGAGCAGGGCTGGGATTTGAACCCATGACTGGCTGGCCACACGGCCAGTGCCAACCACAGGCTGGTCGGCTTGAGAGAGGGAGGTGCTGGTGGCCGGACGGAATGGCCAACAGGACTCTCTCCTGGAGCGTGCTGTGCTTGGCTGTCCCCTGGTTGTCCTGGTGTCTGGTCAGTGGCTGGTACCTGCAGGGCTGCAGGGGACGCGCCCTAGGGCTGAGGACAGGGCACTCCCAGTGGGAGGCAGAGAGGAGGGTGGCAGTGCAGGCTGGGGTCAGCCAGGGCTCAGCGCGTGTGCCCAAGTGGTGCTGAGGGTGGAGACGGTGGCTGGGTGGGGGGGGCCAGGTTGGACCTGGGGTGCTGCTGGGAGGGCGTGCCAGGGTTCTCAGGGCCCCCCCTTCCCTGTTCCTTGTATTGCCCATGTCTTGTTTCTGGTTCTCTGGGTAGTGGAGTTTCCCTTCTGAGAAAGGAAGAGAGGGAAGGAAGGAAGGAAAAGGAGAGGAGAGGAGGGGTCTCTGCTGGGCCCTTAATAGGCTCTGACCACTGCTCCACTCTGTGCTGAGTGCGTGCTGCCTGCAGGGTGGCGGAGCGGGAGCTGGGCCCACACAGGCAGCCGAACTCGGGGACTGCCTCCCAGCGGCCCTGCTGGCTCTGCTCAGCTGTGTGCCCTGCACACCTTGGCTCCTCCTGGGCCAGCAGAGGGGCAGGTGGGCCGAGGCTGGGAGGCTCAGACAGAGGCATCTCTGGGAGCCAGAGGCGGAAGCTCCAGGGCCCCTCTGTGGCCCGTGTCTGCTTCTGCATCCTTGTTTATGGAAGCCCCTAAAATGAATGAGCTTCAAGCCCCCCCAAACCTTGGCCCCCATGGACTCAGGGGACAGTGCCCTGGAGACAGATGTCCCCTCCTCTCACTGCACTTTAGAGATGAGCAAACAGGCCGGGGGTGGACGGGAGGCTTCCGGGGTGCCAGAGCCCTGGCCAAATCCTGGGCCTTGAGGCAGCTCTGCCTTGCTACCCCCTTAGGCCCCGTCTTGCCCCCCTGGGCCTTGGCTTTTCCCCTGAAATGCAGGACTGGGGGGGACAGATCCCCTCCTGTAGGGGGCGAATCAAGAGAGGAAAGCAGAGGTGAGGGCGTCTGGCCGACCCAGCGTGTGCCTGCCCCGGGGCCCGAGGTGCAGAGCCAGGACTGTGACACCTCAGGTCCAACAGAGCTGGCCCGGCACCCGAGCCCCCACCTGCCGAGACACCACTGCACACCGAAGCGCTGTGCCGAGAGCTTCTGGGGCCTGCCCCCTCCCCACCTTAGAGAAGTTGCCAGCACAACCCAGATGGGAGGTAGCCAGTCTGGCTGCTCGCAAACCCAGGTGACAAACGGAGGCGTCACGGTGTGTCACTGTGCCTGCGTGGGCAGGTCAGGGCTCCTCAGGCCAGGCCCTGGGCAGGCAGCAGTGAGCCCCAGCCCACTCCCTCAGGTGGGTCCTGAGGAGCAGAGTTTCAGTCTTGTCTCTCCTGGCAGCCTGGTGCCCCCCACAGCCCATAGCCCGGGGCCCTGGGGGGCCCTCTGTGGGCACCTACAGGCTCAGCCCAGGCTGGACACTCCCAAGTTCCTGGATGTGCGCACTGGCCCTGAACGCGGGGCCGGGACCGCTAAGGGAGAGTTTGCAGCAGTGCAGGGCAGGTGCACCGAGGCCCTGAGGGGCCTGTGTGTTTCCGCGGAAACAGAGCTGTCCGGGCTGCAGACAGCCGGTGGGCCCTGGCTCAGCCTCGAGGGGGCTTTGCTTCTGCTCTGGGAAGGGAAGCCAGTTCCAGTCCTAGAAGAGGAGCTTCAGGCACCGGGGACGCCCGGGCCTGGGGGAGGTGGTTGTGGGGGATGGGGCGGTCCCAAGGTCACCAGAGCGCCGACGGGGGCTCTAGGGGTGGAGGGGCAGGGGCCGCCCACCCCGCCCACGTGCACCCCACGCCACCCCTCTGCCTGGCTGGCCGCCCCCTCGGCTCCGCTCCGGCTCCGGGCGGCGCTGGGGCGGCGCGGCGGGCGGGGCGCTCCCCGGCTCGGCCCGCGCTCCCGTGAGTCGCTCTCCCGTGGCTCGGCGGCGGCGGCCATGGGGCGCGAGGCTCCGGGGGCCGGCAGCGGGGCGGGCGCGCGGCCGCGGGCGCAGGTGCCGGTGCGCGCTGGGGCCGGGGCCGGGGCGGGGGCCCGGGGCGGGCGGGGGCCGCCGCTCACGCTGCCCTGTCTCCCCCAGACCCGCCTCCCCCGCCCCCCCGCAGCTCGGGCCCTGGTCGTGGCGCGGCTGCCGCACGGTGCCCCTCGACGCCCTCCGGACGCGCTGCCTCTGTGACCGGCTCTCCACCTTCGCCATCTTAGCCCAGCTCAGCGCCGACGCGGTGAGACCCCGGCGGGACGCGAGGGCGGCGGGCGGGGGCGCGGAGGGGGCTTCCGGCCGGACCGTCGCCGCCGGGCGGCGCGCGCGGAGGGCGGGGCTGGCGACTGGCGGGAGGGGTCGGTGCGCCCGGCGGCCCCCGGGGCCTGGCCGCAGGGCGCGGGCCTCTGGGGGTGGGGGGGAGCGGAGGGGGCGGCAGTGTGGAGTTGGGGACTGCGGGGCAGAGCAGGGCTGGGGTCCCGGGAGTGACTAATGGGTGAGTCTCGCCCACTCTCCTCGGAGGCCTGGGACCTTGGAGGGAGCCAGTCCTCGGAGGAGCCAGGCTGGGCACTAGGCTGCTGGGCTGGGAGAGGGCAGGGCCTGGCAGAGCCGGGCAGACCCCTTCCCTTGGCAGGGCCCATCACTCAGCAGCAGGTTCCCACCCTGCCTGGGCGATGAGGGGAAGCACTGCCACCTTTTTCTGAGCCCTTCCCCACCCACCTCAAGTGGCCCCTGGCCTTTGGGGGAGGCCACATCCCAGGTAGGGGTCCCAGGGTGGATGGGTGCTGAGCCCAGCCCGGGTCCACAGCCTCCCCAGAAAGGCCCCATCATCTCAGGGGCCTCCTTTTTGTTTGGAGATTTTTGTGGGGGCTGCCAGTTTCTATGGTAACGGCATCTGAGGCCAGCTGGCTGGCTGGAGCCCTGGGTGCTGAGTCCAGCCCTCTGGGGCTGCTGGGTCCTCTCTCTTCGTCCAAACTGCCCTCACTGGTCCCAGGAAGACCAGGCCCCAATCACTGGATGCCCCAAGGATGGAAGGGCCCGGGTGTTTGCTCACTGAGCCCCTCGGCCCAGGCCCAATGTGGGCAGCAGATATGGAAGACAGACCCCGGAGGGGGACGTGGCTTTCCTGGGTGTTTGGGGCGGCTGGTCCTCATCAGCTGGGTGGAATGAGTCTCTCTCCATGGAGCCCCAGGCTCAACGCGAAAGAGGTTCCAGATGTCTCTGAGTGTTCCACCCACCCTCTTCTCCTCTGGGACACGGGCAGGGAGGGCAGTGTGGTCAGCCAGTCCTCCACAGGGTCAGAGCTGGACAGAACCTTAGAGGTCATTGCCACTAAGTGCTTTGGTTGTTAGGCAGGGGAGCCAAGGTTTGGGGAGGGGGGTCTTAGCCAAGGTTTTAAGGTGAGTCTGGATGGACAGCGGTCTGCGGTCTTGCCCCGGACCCAGGGGCGCCATCCTCCATCGTGCTGTCCCTGTGACAGGCTGGCCCTCCCGGCCCTGCTGGTTCTCGGGTCAGGGCTCGGGGGGCAGCAGCAAGGGCTATCCCCAGGGGCTCCCTGGAAGAGGCAGCTTTCCGCATAGCTGGTCAAGGCGAAAGCAGCAGTCTGTGCTGCACAGGGATCGACCAGTGGGGCAGGGGCTTCCTCGGGTCCCCTCAGAGGCCGGAGCAGGCAGGGCAGCACCCAGCCATGGGTCCCCAGGTGTGAGAAGGACGCAGGGCAGGAGGGGGCTCACCAGTGGGGTGGGTGCCCACATCCCTCCACGCCCCAGCCCAGGGCCTGGCCCAGAGGAGGCCATCGCTGGTTGAGACTTGAAACACACACTTCTCTTGCACACGTGAGCCTGCGCTGGCCTCTGCTCCCTGGGCCTTGGTTTCCGCCCCTGTGGGCAGATCTGATCCTGCGCCACTCAGGGGGACAGTGAGGTGCAGACCAGCTGGCGGGGGCTCCTGGAGCAGGGCCAGGCAGCCGCAGGCACCGCCCCTCCTCCCTGGGCGGGGGCCGAGCACGAGGCCTGGCACAGAGCGAGCTCGGGGAGGGTGGTGCGTGGGCATGTGGGTGGCTGTGCTGGTGAAACTCAGGAGTGAAGGGACTTGATGCCAAGGGGGCCTTTCTAGGAAAAGCCAACCTGTGCCAGGTGCCTTCAAGGGGGAGCAGACAGGCCCCACCGCCCAGGAGAGGGGCCGGCGGAAAGCGGGGCGACCCGCAGAGGGCTGTGTGGCAGGGCGTCGGCAACTGCACTCGGGTTTCTGGGGCAGCCTCATGAGTGGTGTTGGTGTGCACGGAGGCGGGACACAGGCGGTGTGCCAGGCACCCCGTCCCCAAGCCCCAGAAGAGGAACAGAGGCCAGGGGTGCAGGGTCTCACAGCAGCCGTGGATCCGCCCACTGGCCGTGGAGCTGAGGGCAGGCAGCCTGGCCACTCCGAGCCTTGGTCTCCTCATCTGTAAGACAGGATGGCAGTCGGCCCCACCTGGTTCTGTGGCCCCTTAAGGGCATGGGTGTGAGTGGGCAGTGAGCATGCCAGAGGCACCGGGGTGGGCTCCAGCCTGCCGGAGCTCCCCTGAGTGCCTGTGGCTGGGGCCAGACCCTGGTCCTGACCTCTCGGGGAAGGGTCTGTGTGGACAGGCCTAGGGCAGCCCCTGAGGGGTGAGGGACTTGCCATGCTCCCAGAGTGCTCTCCCTCCTGGGGGTAGTTTGAGGGCCAGGCCTGAGCAGGAGGTTTACAGTGGGGCCCTGAGGAGTGAGCAGGAGTTCGCCAGCCGAGCTTGGGGTGGGGTTGGTGAGCAGTTGTCCAGGGAGGGTGAGAAAGGCAAGAAGTGAGAAGCTGGGTAGCTGGTGGGCTGGGCCCTGGGGGGGCCCCTGCAGGACAGAGGGAGGGCCACCCAGCAGCCAGTGGGTCAGTGGCAGAGGGGCTGGGCTGGGTGCGAGAGGAACAGATGAGGGGCCGCCTGCCTCCGCCACCGGGGCTGGCTGGACACACTGGTCATGGGGTTCCAGTCTGAGTGGGCAGAGCTGCATCACAGGGTAGGAAGCAGCCTCGAGGGACAAGTCCAGAATGAGGGCCCAGAGATGACGGTGGAGGTGGGTGCTGTGTGTGGGCCCCAGGAGCCAGAGAGGGATGAGATCCCGGGTGGGGGCGAAGGGAGACAGGACGGAGGAGCCAGAGCGTCAGATCCTGCTGTGCCACTGCCGGCCTGCTCTGAGTCACATCTGTGAGGGGGACGGGGCCACCTGCCTCAGGGCTGTGTGGGGGTGGGACGGGTTGAAGTGTTTGCAGCACCAGCCGCAGCTGGGCGGGCGGTGGTCCTGTGCTGTGCCTGAGCCTGTGTTGCTGGTCCGACCTGGACCTGGGCTCAGCGTGCGGCCAGGGTCAGGGTCAGCTTGTGTTGCAGGGAGCGCTTATTTATGTGGGCAGCTGTGAGGCGTGGGCAGTGTTGGAGCAGGGACGGGACTGGGGGAAGAGCAGAAGTGGGCATCCACCTTGTGGCAGTGACACAACCGTGTCAACCACACGGGGAAGCTTGGGCAGCCAGGGGCGCCCTGGAGAGGCTCAGGACGTGGTGGGGGGCGCGGGGGAACCCAGGGCCGTGTGTTCAGTCTGAGCATTGAGATGTCACCTGGGAGAGACACCGCCGTGGGACAGGCAGGGGCAGAGCCCTGGGCAGCGGGCCCGTGCTCACAGGGCCTGGAGCAGCGCCATGCCCGGCTGGGGTGCTGGACTCTGGCAGGTGGCCGCTCTCTGTGTCACCTGGTGGCAGTCTCTCACCCTTAGGTCTCCAGTCCAGCCCTACCAGCAAGGTTTGGAGTTTTCTGATACCCCTGCCCACCCATTCTGTCACCTGTCTCCTCTGTACGTGGTCCAGAGCTTGCCAGGCGGAAAGGAGGAGGGAGCAGGCGGGCAGGTGGGCGAGCCGGCGGGTGTGTGGCTGCCGGGCTTAATGGGGACAGGGGGAGGCAGATGGCCACGGAGCAGGCGGGAGCTGCTCACTCCGCCACCCGTGACCCACGTGGCTGACTATGGGCCAGCCCCATGTCCTAGAAACATTTGTTGGGGTCACCCTGACCCCCACTATGGCTATCTCACTGGCCTTCTCCCAGCCATGGGCCGGTTATGGGGTGATGGGGCTCCCACAGGGCCCCTACTTTGGAGCCTGGTCTCTGGGAGACGGCGGTGCTGTCCTCACCCCGGCACAGCGTGCAGGTGGGGGGTCTGAGATGGGAGCGGCCCCCCTGGGGTAACCGGGGGCCTGCCTGGAGGAGGCTTCCTGGCTGAGCCTGGCGGGTGGGCGGTGCCACCCACAGAAGCCATGGTGTGCCCAGGCGATCAGGGAGCAGATGTGCCAGGCAGCACAAGGCCCCAGGGCCAGGAGGCACCTTACAGGGTGTGCATCAGGCATGCGGGTCTGCAGCAGCGGCGCTGGAGCCCCGGGTGGGCAACTTCACACCTCACTTTGACCTCGGAGAGAGGAGGGAGAGGTGGGAGCTCACAGCAAGGTCTCTGGCTCCCCATCCACACCGGTGGGAGCTCAGTGGTCACACCCATGCCCTGTCCAGGGTGGCCAGGGCCCGAGGCCTCTAGCAGACTGGCGGCAGCTGAGAGGCCAGCAGGCGGCTAGGCCTCATTGGGGACCAGAACCCAGGGGTGTCATGGGCCAGGGCAGAGGGGCAAGGGTGGGCTGGAAGGAGGGACAGGCTGACCATGAGCGCCCTGGGGCTCAGCCTGCCCTCCGCTTCCTGCTGCTCCCTGCCTGGCAAGGTGGCAGCTAGGACAGATGGCCATTGGGGCCCCAGAGGACAGGGCGCCGAGGTTACCTGAAAGTTCAGGGCCAGCTAGGCCGGGAGCCGGAGTGCAGGCCGTAGTCTGGAGCCCCTTCCCCAGGGCCAGCCAGCTCCCTGGGGGCTAACAAACGGTTGTGCTGCAGCTGCACCCCGGGCCATGTTCCCAGGGGTGGGAAGGTGTTGGCTTCAGGGCAGGGGAGCCCCTCCATTTCCGGCCACACTGTCCCCACCGTCTTTCCCAGACCTGAGAGGCAGCCGGCTGGGAGGGGCCGTAGAGCTAGTCTGCAGTCCCGGAACTGTCTGGGTGCTGGACATGCCAGGCCTCGGTCTCCCTCCCCAGTGCCCGCCTTCCTCCTGCCACGTGCCCTCGGGCCCCGGGTGCTGGGGACGGCGGGGCCCGTGGAGTGTACCATGGGTCCTGCAGTTCACAGGGTCAGCACGGGGTGCACAGGCAAGGCCTCGAGGTGGGACCGAGAGGGCAGGCTGGGCCCTAGGCCTTCCCAGAGCCAAGAGTGCGTTCTGAATTACTTGGGACCGGGGGAGGGGGACAGGGAGGAGCCCTCTAGTGGCTTTTTATGAAATTCTCTGGCTGCTGTTTGGAGTAGAGCTTGAGGAGGCTGGACGCAGGGGCGCAGGCAAAGGCCTTGCCCGGGGCCCATCTGCACATCCACCCAGCCCCTGCCCTCACTCTGGTCTCCCCCCAAATCCTCAGAACATGGAGAAGGTGGCGGTGCCGTCGGTGACGCTCATCGTGGGCTGTGGCGTGTCGTCCCTGACCCTGCTCATGCTGATTATCATCTATGTCTCCGTGTGGAGGTGGTATCCCCGAGGGTCGGTTGGGCGCGGGGCCGGGGTGGCTGGGGGTCTGGGGGCCCTGGGCAGGGGGCAGCCAGGATCATGTCTCATTCCTTCTCCACCCAAGTCAGCCACGGGGGTGGGGGTCGCCCAGAGCCCCCTTCCTTCTCTCCTTCCCAGCACCTGTCTCCTCCGTCCCCCCCGCTCCTGCCCCCTGCCATCACGCCTGGATGGCTCCCCACCTCCACCCCTGCACCCATCACCCTTCTACCCCCCACCCCCTGCTCTCCCACCCGTGGTCCCTCAGGTCCCCTCCTGACTGCTGCTCTGGGGCACTGGGGCGGGGGGGTGCCGCGCAGGGGCAGCGCATGGCGGGCTGGGGACCCAGGCAGGCCAGGGTGGAGCGGGCTCTGCCTTTAGGCTCCTGCCTGGTGCTGGGCCTGCACCCCCTTCTGAACACTTTCCTGGTGGGCGCCAGCCGAGCCTGCTCCCCAACTGAGCACCCTGCCCACCAGGGCCCCCACGGTCCCCTGGCTCCTGGTCTGTCTTGTCACCTGGCCCTCCTGGAGCCCAGGCTTGGGTCGCGGGGAGAGACCTTTGGGTCTGTGGAGTGGGGGCAGTGTGGGCGTGGCACAAGGACTGCTGTCCGAGCTGGCCGCAGCCTGGGGCGGGGGACACGCGTGTTCAGGTGCAGGTCTGAGCCGGGCCCCGGCGTGTGTGAGTGTGTGAGTGCAGGTACAAGCTGGGGGCACGTGCCGCCTTCCTCCCCTCAGCACCCCCTTTGAAGCCCATTGAGCAGAGGTTTGGGACAAGGAGGGTGAAATCAAGGTCACCTGCCTGCCCAGTAGCCACCGACCAGGCCCAGCCGGGACTCCCAGTGTGTCCGGCCCTGTGGACAGGGCAACGCCAACTGATAATTGAGCTGACATCACACCCCGAGGCCAGCAGGGACAGGTCGATGCAGCCAGGGGGCAGGGACAGCTCCACTGTCCTGGTACCCAGGGCCCATGAGCCACAGGCTCTGTCCTGCCTGAGGGTGCAGGTGCCCGGATGGTCAGCATCCAGTGCCCCTCCTCTGGGCCCATGTGCCCCAAACCCCTGTGGACATGCCTCTCCCAGACCCTGGGGATGGGGTGTGGATGGCCACACTGTAGTTTGGAAGGTCAAGCCCATGATTTCCCAAGTGCCTCCTTCCTGGGCGTTGCCAGCCATGGCTGCCCCAGCGGGCTGCAGCCAGGACCCCGCCCTGACCGTCCTAGGCAGGCAGCAGAGATGGTGAGAGGGGTCAGGGCCCACCCAAGGCCACCTGTCACATCAGGCCACATCATGGCCCCCAGAGCTCTGCCCTGTGCCCTCACCTTGCCACCTGCCTGGGTCTCAGCCACCCAGGCTGCTGGGGGAGCTGAGTGGGAACCAGGAGCAGGAGTGACAGTGGCCCACCCTGTGTGTCCCCGCTCTGTGATGTCAGCCACAGCTCGGGGCGCAGCTGCTCTCACCCCTACCCCATCCCACAGAGGGAGAGAGCGAGGCATGGGGGTTTGGGGGTAGCTACCCAGGGTCACACAGACACAGTGGGCCTAGGCTCTGTGGCCCCCACTCAGAGCCACTCCACTTTCTCGCCTCAAGGTCAGGATCAGGCGGGGGACAGGGCCAGCGGGACAGGGTGCTGCTGGGGTGAAGGCTGGGAGGAGACGGACAGTGAGACCCTGAGAGAGCTCTGTGGCCCTGCCTGAGGGATGCAGCGGCAGGGCCACCATTGCGCATGACGAGGAGAAGCAATTTTAAGGATGAGTCACCCCCAGCAGGAGAGGGCAGCTGTGTTTAGAGGCTCCCCAGGGCTCTCCCTGGCGCCTGTCTGCCCTGGAACTCGGTACGTGGTGCAGTAGGCGTGGGGGGGCGGCGATGATGATGGTGGTGAAGGTGGTGGTGGCGGCCGCAACAGTGCCTGTGGGAGGCAGCGACCCCTGCTCTTGCTGCTGCCACAGAAGCCCAGGTCTTGTAAAGTGGGGCCCTGTCGGGCGCTGACCTCACCACGCGCACCCCCGCAGGTACATCCGCTCCGAGCGCTCCGTCATCCTCATCAACCTCTGCCTGTCCGTCATCTCCTCCAACGCCCTCATCCTCGTCGGGCAGACCCAGACCCGCAACAAGGTAGTCGCCCTGGACCTCCCCCACGCATCCCGGTGTCCCCAGGTGGGACAAGCCTGCTGCTGGGCACCAGTCTGTCTGAACTTGTCCTTGCCTTGTCCTGTGGCCCTGGGGGTGACCTGCCTTCCCTGGGCCTTGGGGCAGCACCTACTGGACAGATGGACTTGAATGGGAGCTCTGGAGTGGGCTCCTGGCCAGCGTTTGGTGTGTCTGTGAATGGGTGGGTGAGGGCAGTGGGGTGCGAGGGGCGTCCGTCCCTGGCCATTGTAGGCTGTCACTCAAGCACCCACCCGGGGGGTTAAGATGTTCCTCAGTCCATCTGAGGGTTGTGGACCAGGCGACCCCTCGGTGGCTTCCTGCCTGGGGTTGGCCCTGGTCACCACTGCGGTCGCTGGGCCACTCACTCCGGGAGCTGCAGGGCCCGCACAGGCCCCCACCCACATGCCCGTCCACCCAGGTGGTGTGCACGCTGGTGGCCGCCTTCCTGCACTTCTTCTTCCTGTCGTCCTTCTGCTGGGTGCTCACCGAGGCCTGGCAGTCCTACATGGCCGTGACAGGCCGCCTCCGCAGCCGCCTCATCCGCAAGCGCTTTCTCTGCCTGGGCTGGGGTGAGTGACCCCCCCGGGCCCGCCCTCCCAGGACCCCTGCCCCCCCATAGAGCTGCCAGGTAAATTATTAACGCCAAGTGGAACTTGAACTTCAGGTGATGAATGACTTTCTAGTGTGACTCTTCCATTCGACATTCCGGACAGACATATACCAAGAGCATTGCCTTTGACATCCGAGAGTCAAAGGTGGCGGGGTGTCCTGCATGGTACCTGCCAGCCTAGCCGCCCTGCCCCCATTTCTGCACGTTCTCACCCCATCCACCTCCTGTCCCCTCGCTCTCACGCTCCATGCCACCCTCTGCTCCGAGGCCTCCCAGGCCCCTTCCTGGCCCCTCACCCCCACCCGGTGGTGTGGGTGGCGAGGGACTGACCCGCCTCCATTCTCCTTCCCTAGGGCTCCCTGCACTGGTCGTGGCCGTGTCTGTGGGGTTCACCAAGGCCAGAGGGTACAGCACCGTGAACTAGTGAGTCTGGGCAGTATGGGGACAGGGGGCCTCCCAGCCGCTGCCCTAGAGCGTAGCAGCTGGCTGCACCCCTACCTTGCAGATGGGGGTGGCCCTGGGCTGGAGGCCGGGCTTCCCAGGTGACCTCCCCTCTCTCCTAGCCAGCTCTGCCCGGCTGTGGGCAGAGAGGCTGAGAAAAGCAGAGCCCCCTGTCTCTGCCCAGGACGGGCCAGCCAGCCTCTCTGAGCCCCGAAACCCACGCCCATGGGGCTGCAGGGAAGCCCTGGGCAGGGCGGGAAAGGTGGGGGGCTTGTTACTCAGAGGGAGTCACGGCAGCCCTGCAGGATCAGCTGGACAAGGGCCAGGGGCCTTGACTGCCAGGCAGGGAAGCTTGGGGTTATCCTAGGGCTTCCTGAGGCAGGGGTGGGGACAGAGGGCCTGAGGTCCAGGGGCTCTTGCTGCAGGGATGGGGAAGAGGCAGGTGACGAGAGGCAGAGGGCGAGGCTGGTACTGGCTGCGCCCGTTGGGGTTGCTCTGGAGCCCAGGGCACAGGATGTGGGGGCCCCTAAGCAACGTCCTGTCTGGGGGGGCACTGGACAGGAATGGAAACCCAGATCCTGGGGGCCCCAGTAGGGTGAGTGCTGAGAGCGGGCCTGGGTGGGTCAGGGGAAGGCGGGGTGGCCGAGGTGGCTTTGGGAGGGCGAAGAGTCTGTTTGCAGACAGCACGGGGGAGAGGGCTCGGGGGGAAGGCAGCACCCTCTGTGGGGCGGAGGCTCCAGGATCCGTCGTGAGGGGTGTCCAGGAAACTTGGGGGAGTGTGATGCTCGTGACAAAGTGAGGAGTGAGGAAGAGCCAGGCCATACGTGGGAGCAGAAGCCCAGGTGCTGGGGCCACGCATCAGGTGGGCAGGCGGAGGGCCAGGCCCGGACCCAGCACCGCATCTGACATCACGTCAGGAAGGGAGGTCTCAGGGGAGGGGACCTGGCCACAGCCCCTGCTCTGGGGCTGCTCCTCCCATAAACTGGGGTTACCGTGCCACCTGGGCCCCCTGAGGGCTCTGAAGCTAGAGAATGAGCGTGGGGTTCCCACCATGGGGGGTACGCTTCTGCCATGCCAGAAGCCTTCTGTCCCTCTCAGCGTCTCCCCTGCCCCCCAGCCTGTGGTGCCTGCTCCCCCATCACGGGGCGGGGCTCACAGCTGACCACTAACCAGCCCATCTCCCTCCCCAGCTGCTGGCTGTCGCTGGAGGGGGGACTGCTGTACGCCTTCGTGGGGCCGGCTGCCGCCGTGGTGCTGGTATGGACCCCGTGGGCCCAGGCTCGGGCCTGGGACTGCATGTTCTGATCCCTGTCCCCGGGGTGGGGCAGTGTCCACAGTCCCCTGACCTGCCTTCAGGGTGCAGGGATGTAGAGGCCAGGCTGGGACAGCCGCCTCAGGTTTCTCTGAGCAAAGCTTGCCTGATGCTTGGGGACAAGCTCTGTACCTGCCAGGCCTGCGAGCGTTTGCCAGACAAGGGGTCGAGTGGACTGGGGAGGCCTGGGCCGGAAGTCTCAGAGCTGGGGCTGGGGATGTTCTTCCCCCTCGGTGGGGCTGGGACAAAGGAGGCCCTCCCCTCCCTTGGCCCTCTGTGTTCTTTCCACCGTCCCTCTTTCTTGAGGGATGTGACAGTGCCAAGTGGCACCAGGGTCATTGTCCCCAGGTGACAGATGAGCATGGGAACCTAGGTGCATGGGCAGGCCCGGCTCCTCCCCACAGCCCAGCCTGGGTCTGGCTCCTTACTTTCTGAGAGGCGCAGGCAGGGAGGGCTGCATGCCGGGCGCCCGGTCAGCGGCCTGGGGCAGGGGAGGCGGTGGTAGAGGAAGGAGCTTCTGCCCTCCCCATGTTTACGCATCGGGAGGGGAGGGCTGGTCCTGACTCTCTGCTGTGGGACCCCCCACCCCGGGGCCCCTGGGGATATGGAGCATGCAAATGAAGGCTGAACATAGAGCCTGCTACAGGCAGGTGGCAGCCAGGGTCCTGCCATGTGACAAAGGAGGTCACCCAGGAAAGTCACCTGTCAGGCTGCCAAGTATTTGGTGACTGTGTCTGGGACCTTCTGTTTACAGGACGGTGGGAGGCAGAGCCCAGGCACCCGCTGAGTGTGGAGTCAGCCTCCCTGGACCGCTGGGCCCAGGGACCCGGGTCCTCAAGCCACAGGGACTCAGCTGGGGCCAAGCTTCCTCTGGGCAGGGTGGGAGTGGGGCAGGGACCTTCAGGGGAAGGATGGGAGCTGGGACCCCCTCACATACCAGCAGGAGTCCAGAGGAGGGGCCAAGGAGATGTCTGAGGGGTGCCCTGGGGCCACGCCTCTGAGTCGAAAGTGGTAGTTAAGCAGTGGCCTGGGAGACCGCCCTTAGCACCAAGAGCCACTTCCCGGGGCGGGGCCAGCCCTGGCGCTGGTGGTCCTGAGTTGCAGGCTGTGAAGGGCTCCTGGGCAGAAAGCGCGGGAGGCAGCGCCTGGGTGGGAATGATCTCCCCATCGTGGGTGGGATTTGACAGCAGGGGTGGGGCAGCCCAGGGGGAGCCTGGGTGGGGCGCGGCTGGCCGGGAGGCCACTGGAGGTCCGGGCTCACCCCTACCCCAGCCTGACCTCTGATCTCTGAACAAATGGAACCCCACTTTACACACTGCGGCTGACCTTAGTGGAGTCGGCAGGCAGGCCTCTGGGCTGGCCAGTTGCGCCCACCCCAGGACCCAGCCCGGGCGTCCACCCCATGCAGCCTGTAGGAAGAGACCTCCGTCACCCTGTGAGCCTGTGCTGGGTCAGCCTGGCCCTTCCTCATGTCCACCCCGCCTGACAGGGCTCCCAGGTCCTGGCGGAGCCTGTCAGGTGGGGGGGTCACGTGGGAGGCTTGAGCTTCGGTGCCCGGCCCTGTGGGGCCAGGATAGGTCCCTGGGCACAGAGGGCCTCGCCCGACCGTGGGGGCAGACGGTGGGGCAGGGGGGTACAAGTGCAGTGGCTGTGCCGGCCCCTGGTCAGGGACCCAGCAGTGGGGCCGGGCGCAGGCCCCCCACACCCGCCTCTGCCCGGCAGGTGAACATGGCCCTCGGGATCCTGGTGTTCAACAAGCTCGTGTCCAAAGATGGCATCACGGACAAGAAGCTGAAGGAGCGGGCAGGGTAGGACCCAGAGCTCTCCATGCCCCCGCACCCAGCCCAGGCAGAGGCTGGGACTGCGGCCTGGTGGGGTGTGCAGGGCGCCCACCAGCCCCACCTTGATCGGGGCGGCAGTCTCTCCATCTGGCTCTTGACGGTGTGGGTCCTGGGAGGTCCTCGGAGACCCCTCTGCTGCCAGTCCTCTCCTCCCTCTTCTTAGGGTTGGGGGCCTGCCCCAGGGTGCCTTCACCCCGGGAAGAAGGAGCAGTAGGTGGGCCCAGGTGGTCTCTTGCCCGAGAAAGTAGCCCAGAGAGGCACAGGGGCACATGGCTCTGCTGGTGGTGGTTCCGAGTGGCTGGGCCATGCCCAGCAGTGGGGAGGGTGCCCCACTTGGGACTGTGATGTCCCAAGGCTGGAGCTTCAGCCTTGCAGGAAACAGGGGCCCCAGGACACAGGTGTGCCAGGTCACCACCAGGCTGGCAGCGGGTGGGATTGGTCCCCTCTCTGTCTTGCCCCAGCCCTCTGAGCCCTCCTCTCCGTGCCTGTACCTGCCCTGTCTGTCCCTCAGCCTGGCTGGTGTCTGCGTCGGGGTCCCCCCCACCTCGTGCCAGTCTCGTTTGGCCTGTCTGTCTCTTCTCTCTCTTTCCCTCTTCCTGCTCCTCTTCCTCTCCCCAGTGAGCCAAAGCTTCAGGAAACTGGCCCCTTGGGACCCTGGTGTGTTCTGGTCCTGGTTAGAAACCTGCCTGGGGGAGGCCTGTGGCCCTGGAGTGCCCATAGTGGCTGGGAGCCTGGCCTTGGGGTCGGTGGTCTGGGAACCGGGGACCGGCGGTCTGCGCTGGCCCATCCCCACAACACAACCCCCCGCCCCCGCCTCCTGGACAGCAAGAAGGCCACACGCCTGCACACTGCCCAGCTCGTGACTCGGGGCACACCCACCCTGTGCAGGGCTCTGTCTGTCTGCGCCCTGTGGTCTCCCTTGAGGCAGGCCCTGTGGTGTCCCCACTACAGCTGAGCAGACTGAGGCTCAGGCAGGTGGCGCAGGGCTGGAGCCCGGTGAGGGGGTTCCGAGAGCCCAGCACGTCCGACTGCCGCCTACTTTCTGAGGCCCCTTCCCACCGCGCTCTGGGGGCCAGGCTCGGGACGGGGCACAGACAGGAGAGCGCCCACACCGTCCCCCGGGTCCTCACATGCGCTCAGAGAACGTTCGCTGAGCCACCATCCCAGTCACTCTCAGGCAGGGGCTGTGCGTGATCAGACCAGGCGTGGGGGACCAGAGGAACGAGGCCTGGCCTCTGCCTGAGGGTTTTGCTTCTTCGTGCGAATGTGGGTGGGTCGCTGCAGCCCTGCGCACAGGGGACCTGGCCCAGCCCTCCCACGGCCCAGGCTCTGGGCGCATCAGGTGGAAAGAGGCCCGGAGGACAACTCTCCCCCAGACCCCATCCCTCTGGGCCCCCATGACCTCATCCCCAGTCTCACGGGGCCTGTCCCTCTGTCTTCGTAGGATCCTGTCCCTACTCCCTCCCGGGACTTCATCTCCCCAAGACCCCTTTTCCACATCCCCCAGGACCCTGTCCCCGCCCCCAGGAGGCTCAGGCTGGATTGCGGTCTGGCTGCCCCCACCTGCCCCCTTGTTTTCTGTGAGAACCACATCTGCTCTGTTCCAGCCTCTGCCGCACTTGCAGCCAGCTGCCCCAGCCCCGCCCCCAGGCGTACCCCCACGCGTGTCGAGTGCGGAGTCACCACTGAAGCCTCCAGTAAGGCCGTGTTGGTGCCTCCCGGCGCCCGTCTCCCGGTCCGCCCGCCTCTGCTCTCCTCTGAGTCACGCGTTTTGCTTGTTTGAAGCTCTTGCTGTCATTTCTGTCATCCCTGCTGTTCTCTCCAGGGACCCCAGGCAGCCCCTGCTCACCCCCCCCCCACCCGCCTTCCCTCCTCCAGGGCCTCTCAGGGCCAGAGAGACTAGAGGGCAGGGAGACCCTGGGCAGGTGGCCGTGGGCACGCTGCAGCCTGGGCCAGCAGCATCCCGAGTGTGTGTCCACGTGTGGGTGTGAGTGTGTGGGTACCAGCGTGTACCTGTGTGTTGGTGAGTGTGTAACCATGTATGTGAGTGTGATAGGCAGGCCAGCGTTCTCGTTTGGTGTCCCCGGCGCCACCCAGGGCTGCGAGCAGGGCAGGACAGCGTGGGCCTGGCGTCCCCAGTGGAGGCTGCACCTGGGGGGGGGGCGTGGTCCTATCTCTGAGCACACACGTCCCTCACCTTGGAACCCTCCTATGTCCGCTCCCTGAGCCGGGCCCCAGGGCCCAGGACTGCAGGAGCCCATGCAGACAGCAGTGCTGCACCCGGGTGGGCCCTGGTCAGTGTTCGGGCTGGTCTGGCTGAGCCAGAACCCTCTGCGGCTTTGAGGTAGGGGTGGGGAGCAGGCTGCAGGGAGACGGGCTGGCAAACGGGTCACACTTGGGGGTGCACTGCCCTTGGGTGCAGGCGTCGCCCCATTCCTGTTGCACACGCCAGCTCCCATGGAGGGCAGCACCTCACCCTGGGGCCTGGGGCCTCTACCCAGAGCAGGGGGCACGTGCACTGTGGGGTCACACCACTAGTCGGAGGCGGTGGCCCTGCCTGACTCCAGTCTGTGCTCAGAGCCCCCGCCCCATCCTTGGGGCACCTGACTTTGCCAAGGGGACAGATGAGGGGATTGCCCACAGGCCTCTCCCACCAGCTCCTCCCCTCCTGTAATCACGGTGGGGCCTGTGTGGGCTCCTCTCTGCGGCCTCTGCAGAGGCCGTGGGAATGAGTTTCAGGTCCCCAAGCTCAGCCATCTGTTGGCGCAGACGCGGGCTGTGACTGTGAGGCCTCAGGCCGAAGAGAGATGACTCACAAGGGTGAGGAGTCAGGTGGGGGCGGTGCAGGCCCTACCTGCTCCGGATGTGGGGTCCAGGCCCAGCCAGAGAAGGCTCACTTTGGAGGTGAGGAGAGAGACTACCAGGCCCCACCTGCCACGATGGGGAAGAATGGGGCGAGAATTGGGAAGGGTCAAAGGACAGCTGTCCCGAGGTGTGCGCGCATCATCCTGGGAGGCCTGCACGTCCAGGCTCTGGGCCAAGTTCGGGCCCAGCTGTGTGGGGGTGGGGAGGCGCAGAGAAACCAGAGTGAGAAGGGAAGCCTGTGGGTGGGGCCCACCAGGAGCCGTCCCCGCCTGGCCAAATCCCCCTCGGTGCTGGTGGGCAGTGCTGTGTTTGAGGGTCTGGGGGACGGGCCCGAGGGAGGACCCCACGGTTGTCTGGGGCAGGAGTCGGGGGGATGCCTGTGAGGTCCAGCTCTAGAGTCCCTGCTCTGCCTGGGGAAAAGGGGTGGCTTTGGGGCGACCCCTGGCTCTGGCCTAGACCCCACAGTGGGCAGCCGTGGAGCGGTCCCTGAGCTGGGGCAGGCCTTGGGGCTGGGGGCAGGACCAGGGCCTCTGTCCTGGAGGAGAAACCTGGGCCTGGGCTTGGGGACCCTGGTCTTAGAGACTGAGGGAGGGGGATGTAAAGGGGGCCAGGGGAGGGCAAGGCCCAGGAGGCGAGTGGGGCTGCTGCGCCCAGTCTCAGGTCTGGAGGTGAGCATGGGCAGGCATGTCCCTGCCTTTGCGCTTGGGTCCCAGGGGTGGGTACTCTGGGAGGAGTTTCTGCCCCTGGCCCCTGGCCAAGGCTCCACAGGGTGGAGGGTCCTTGTCCTGGCTGGACTCCAGCCCTGTCCCCAGCTGCTTCCTGGTGGCCCTGCCCTACGTCCCCTTCTCTGACCTGCCCCACCTGCTCTGCTTGTGTTGTGAGGGAGGGGAGAGCCAGTGGCCTGGACAGCAGCCCCCACCCCTGGGGATCACTTCAGTGGCCCCGGCAACCCCTCAGTGCCCCTGCAGGCTGTCACCCATCCATGGGGACAGAGCTCACCCTGGCTGGGTCCTCCGGCTGTGTGGCCCTGAGAGGCATAATAATGACCAAGATGGCCACGTGTCAGCCCCTGCAGATGCTCCTTCTGTGCCCACAGCAGCTCCTTGAAGTGGCTTCATGTCCCCACCATACCATCCAGGAGACAGGCTCCAAGTGGGCACCCGTGGAGCCTGTGATGTGCAGGGAGGGACCTGGACTGCCGGGGGCAGTGACTGGGGAAGGCAGGCGTGCTCCTGGAAGACTGCCTGGAGGAAAGGGCAGGGGTTGTTTTGCAGAGGCAGCCCCTCCCCTGAGATGGGCAGGGAAGGGGCCACCAAGAGGAGGAAGCGTTTGTGCACCCTCCGTTCCTATCTGTCTCCGCTCTGGTCCTCTACCTGCCTGGCCGTGTCTGTCCTGTTTCCTCCCCCCCAGACTCTCTCCTCTCTGTCTCCCTCCCTCCCTCTGTCCAGAGCCCAGAGGCTTGGCCATGCACCCAGCCCTGTGGCCATCTTGCATTTTGGGCCCTGGACCCCCCAACTGGGGGCCTGAGGGCTGTGTGGGGTCCTGGGAGTTAGAACCCCAGAGGCCTCCTCCCCTTCTGCGGCCTCCTGGACAGTCAGGAACTTGGGTGTCCCAGAGGGCCCCTCCCTCACCGGGCACCAACCTCCCGAGTCCCCAGCTCCCCCAGGAGCTGTTGCTGCTGGTGAGACTCAGAGGCTGCGGAGGGAGGGATGGAGCGCCCTGGCAGAAGGGAGCCAGCCCAGGCACAGAAGGCCCAGTGGTCCTGGCCCCGGGGGCGGGGAGATGGGGCTGAGGCCGGGCAGCCCTGACGCAGCCCCGTCCGCAGGGCCTCGCTGTGGAGCTCCTGTGTGGTGCTACCGCTGCTGGCGCTGACCTGGATGTCAGCTGTGCTCGCCGTCACCGACCGCCGCTCCGCCCTCTTCCAGATCCTCTTCGCCGTCTTTGACTCGCTGGAGGGCTTCGTCATAGTCATGGTGCATTGCATCCTGCGCAGAGAGGTGGGCGCCCGGGCGCCCAGACGTCCCTGTGCCCCGCGCTGGCTCACGTTGGGGTGCGGGGTGGGCCACGGGAGCCACTGGAGACTCGAGCAGCGTTCGTGGCGACTGAGACCTCTGTTCTGGCATTTTCTGGATCTCTCCAGAGGTAGCTAGGCAAGGCTGTCCCCCCGCTACATCCTGGCTGCCAGCTGCCACCTGCCTGGCAGGTAGCAGGGTTCAAGTGATGCCCCCAATCCTGGAGGGGTCCAAATGTGAGAAAATGGGCATCTTGACATCGATGGACTTGGTGCTTCTTCAAGGTCACATGGAGAGCAGCGAGGTGCAGGGCAGGAAGTCCCAGCGCCAGGATGTCCGGGGGGCCGCAGGGGTGGGAGTGGGCAGGCAGCTTCCATGTCCCCTGGAACCTCCCAGAATGCAGCACAGGGACTCATTAAAAGCCCACAGATCCGGAAGGATGCAGAGGACAGGAGAGGAGGTGGCGGTGACAAAACCTGGGAGGCCTGGAAGCAGAGCTCAGCCCAGCGCGCAGCCACAACCAGAGGCCAGAGACGGCGGACTCACACCATGGGGGCCCAGAGAGCTCTGGAGTCGGGCCCCCGGGGCCAGCTGGAGTGGGGCTGCTGACGCCATCTGCTTAGGGAGCAGCTTCAGTTCCCCCTGAATGGGCAGCGATGCCCCCACCGGACCCCCTCCTGGAGCTTCCCTGTCCAGGGTGGACACGGGCCTGGGGGTGCCTGCACTGCTGAGGACACGGATGCCTGAGAATGTATCAGGGGAAATGAGTGTACTGACTTGGTCACCCTGCCAGCCAAGGGCTCCCTCCGCCACCGGGCTCACACCTCCTGGGGAGGCAGGAGCCCCCCTCCAGGGGCTCTGGCCAGGGGGAAAGGCAGGAGGATGCAGACCCAAAGTTTCTGCCATCAAAGGGGCCCCCAATGGTCCTGAGGGTCCACTCCGAAGGACCTGAGGACAGCCTGCAACCGGAAAGCCAGAGAATCACTCAGTGGGCCCCAGAGACAGCCCAGAGGAAAGAAATGTCACAGGAAACGCCCTTGTGACGCCCATGTTCTGGCCCCGATCGGCTCATACCCATGGTCTCCTGACAGCCCCTTTTGCAGACGGGCAGCCGCCTCTGTGGAGTTCGGCCCAGGTGGCCACACGCTGACCAGGCTCTAAGGCCACACTCATGGCCCTTGATGGCCTGGCTTCCATGAAGCAGCAACAGCAGGCTGCAGAAAGGGACCTCATAGGACAGAAAGCGCGTGTGGGAATCACAAACACATGAGCACGGACTGAGGCTGTGGCCCGCCAAGGAGAGGGTAGACGCTGGAAAATGGTTAGAAGGTGGATCTGGAAGGACCACCTGACTGTCGCCTTCTGAAGAGTCCCTGGCCCTAGTGGGTGACCTCCATGTGGACGGCATGTGCAGCTTGTCCCCACACCCATGGCTCCACCCAGGACACTGGGGGACGCCCAGGTGGGCGTCACCCGAGTGAGTGAGGGCCAGGCCCTGGGCAGGTCTGGACAGTCTGGGAAACGAGGCCAAGGTGGCAAAGGGTAGACGGGACGCCAGGCAACCCTCCGCAGCCTGATGAGGGCCCGTGGCTCCTACTCGGGGATCCAGAGCACCACATTGTGGGGTTCTCGCCACGAGAGGCACAGAGACTCTCGGATGAGCCGCTGGGCCTCTGTGGACCAGCCATGCCACCCCGACCCACACCGCGCCTGGGGCTGTCCTCGTGGATGGGCTGCCACTAACAGCCTGTGCTCTGTCCCCAGGTCCAGGACGCTGTGAAGTGCCGAGTGGTGGATCGCCAGGAGGAGGGCAACGGGGACTCGGGGGGCTCCTTCCAGAATGGCCACGCCCAGCTCATGGTAGGGCTCGGAGTGGGGTGCAGTCTGCCTCTCTGCACCCCAAAGCCCCGTCACGAGGAGCTCTGAGTCCAGTCTGAGGCTGGGGAGACAGGCTCCCTGATGCCACACCCCTGGTCCAGGGTTTGGGAAGGGCAGGTCGAGTGAGAGCCTGGGTGGGGCTGGTGGCAAGTGTCCTGGGTCGGACACCACTGTGGTGTCCCCCCCCTTGCCTCATCCTCTGTCCTCTCCGGCTCCCCCTCAGGCCTGACTTCCAGGCCCTGCAGCCCCAGGTGCCCTCCTGCAAACCCCTCCTGCTCCTGCTGCCCACCCCACAGGTGTGTGCCAAGAGGCCACCTTCCCTGGGGAGCCCCCCTGACTCCCCGTCACAGTGCCCACCCATTCCAGCACTGGCAGTGCCTTGGTGACTCCTCTGCACTGACATTCTGAGGCCACTGCCCACCGGGTGCCCCTGGCACATAATGCGCCGGCAGCTGGCAGGCACCCATTCAGTCTTCCGGGTGCCTTGCCACACCACAGTGGTCCATAGGGCCCCGGACAGGGCCTCAGCAGATGCCGGTGACAGCCTGGGGCAGGCTGCTGGTGTTCTTCAGGGCCAGGGGGGCCCGAGGTGGAGGAGGCCAGGTCCGGTACCCCTGACGCTGCTCCTGGCCTGACATCCGACCTCAGGCTCTGTGGTCTTCCCGCTAAAGGAACCTCCAGGTTTGAGATGCAGGGCCCAGCCGTTCCCTGGAACCAATCGCCCGGAGGAGGCCACACACTGACCTGGGGTGGCCAAGCCGGATCCCCACCTCCTGGCCGGGCCGGAGAGGGTGCTGCATGCAGCAGAGACCACGGCCACTGCTCGTGGTCCCGCCCCGGCCTTGGACATCTGTGTCGCAACTCTGCTCTGCCTCCCTGGCTGGCCAGCCTCCCTGCCCTTAACCCCGGGCTGTCTCAAGGACTGAAGGGGTGATGTGGGGCAGGTCCCCACGCCCCACTGCTCAGCAGGTGGTGGCCTAGGCAGCAGGGGGCTCTGGTGTGGGGCCTCTGTGCCCCAGTCGGGGGATGGGAGAGCCAGCAAAGGCGTTCTTGAACTGGCGGCCCAGGGAAAAGGGGCAGGGGAGGCAAGCCAGGGAGCAAGAACAGGCATGAGCTGTGGTGGGACCGGCCTCCCACTTTCCACCTAATCCACAAGTGCCCTGGAGAGAACATGCTTACGTGTGCATCTGCACACATGCACATTATGTGCAGGCACACCTGCATGTGCGCACACATGCTCGTGCATGTGTGTGCACATGTAAACATACGATGCACGTGCATGCTCACACGCAAACTGGCACGTGCACGATGCACATGCATGCACATGTGTGTGAGTGGTGCACATGCATGCTCGCGTGCACACATGTATGCATGTGCACACAGGTGAGAGCATGCAAGGCATGGCCACCCTTGAGCTCACTTTGTGTGAACACATCAGCACACGGGCACCTCTGTGTGGAGCGTGCACACACAGCAGACATGCACGCATGGCACACATGGCCCTCTGAGGTGTGGCCCCTCCCCACCAGCCTTCAGGCGCCGCAGTTCTCGGGCAGCAGCCCTCGCCCTGCCCGCAAGCCCTCACCTCGCCTGTCTCTGTCTTGCAGACTGACTTTGAGAAGGATGTGGATCTGGCCTGTAGATCAGGTGAGCGCCTGACAGGTGAGAGCGACAGGTGGCCCTCACCCGGGCCCACTTGCTTTTTTCTTTTCTTTGTACATCTGTCTGTCCGTTTGTCTGTCCTCATCCTACCCCTGCATCCCACAGCCCACCCAGAGGAGACGCTGCCCTGCGAGCCCCAAGCAGGGAGATGGGGGCCTCCCAGCCCAGCCACACCCCTGGGGCTGCAGGCAGGGTCTCTGGTGCATGGGACACCTGTGCTGGTGGAGTTCGGGGCCCTGCCAGCCCCTCCCTGTCCCCATTGTGCCTCCCTCCATCCTCAGCCCCCAGAGACACTGCCAGTCTTTGGCCTCCACCCTCCTCCTCGTGGGGACAGTGAGGCTCGGCAGGCTTCGTCCCCTCCGTCCCCCATCACTCACTCCATCTGCCCTCCCTCAAGGGCTCATGTTCTGTGTTGCCTTCGTCCCCCCTTGTTGTTAGTCCAACCGTGCAGGACGGACGGGGTGAATTTTCAGTGAGGGCACATCAGTGGGAGCAGGAGGAAGCAGGTAGAAGGACACACCACTGAGCTTCCTGGAAGCAAGGGCAGGAAGGGAATTAACTGCCCAATAAAAGGAAGCTCCTCCAAGTGTCATTGTTCTGTGAGCCAAGGGTCTGGGAAAGTGACAGGCAGTCTTTCTGGGGGACCACCCTCCCTCTATTCTGCCAGATATTTGAGGAAAACTTCTCTACAGACAACCCTGGAGATTGGCTGGGATGGCCCCTGGGGGGGAGTATCAGCTACTGCCAGGTAGATCCGAGAGGGCTTCCTGGAAGAGGTGATCTGTAGGTTGGGCTGAACAGGAGCTGGAGCCACCCCCCTCTAGTCTCATGTTATCTAGCCAGCCTCCCTGGGAGGCAGCCTCAAGACCTGGGGGCTTTGGGGGACTTGGCCCCGCCTTATGTGGGCAGCACTGGCCTCTCAGCCTCTATCTCCTTCCTCGTTAGGAAGGTGGTCCAGCCTGGCCCATGCCTCAGGAATGAGTGGCTGGTGTCTGTGGGTCTGGGGATGGCTAGGAGGGAGTTTCACAGACACAACCAAGCACGGGGTTGGGGCAGGCACCCAACAAGCGGTCTGGCCCTGCAAGCAGTCTGGGCTGCACAGCAGGCCCTCGGCCAGGTCCACGGGGCTTGACGCTCCGTCTGAGTGAGCAGGGAAGCCACAAGTGCGGGGCCCTTCTTCGGCCTCGTGGTGGGGACGGGGGTTTGGCAGAGATGGTTCCCTGTTGGACCACATGGAGCACAGCTAAGAACTGTGGTCAAGGGAGCAGGGTGTTGGCGGCCCGAGTGTAGGGGAGAGGTGGGGCGGGGGGTGCTTCCTGAGAGGCTCCAGCCCGTAGCGGGTGAGGGACTGTCGGCCTGTCCAGTTGGGCGGCTAGGCACTGGCGAGATGGGACGCAGGGAGCGGCTGACAAGCCCTGGTTCTGGGGCTGTACGGAGGTGCGGTGTGGGAGCTGGGCCACCAGGGCAGCAGGCTTCCTGGGGATGGGCCCCAAGTGGCGCTGGGTGGGCAACCAGACCTGACAGCTTTGGGCTCACCGAGGTCCTGCCCAGGCCAAACTCCAGGTGAGTGTTGGGGTGCTGGAGCCCAGGTCAGAGGTCGCTGCAGCCCGGTCCCCCTGCAGCTGAGTAGTAGAGAGTGTGGCTGGGCCCCCAGGAGCGGGCCGTCCTCTCCACATCGAGAAGCTGTGTCCTTGCAGTTCCAGGCAGCGTGGGTCACCTCGGCGCCATCAGAGGCCACCCAGCTTCTGGAAGGGCAGTGGTGTGGGTGGTGGTCATCTGTCCTCTGGTGAGGATGGGCAAAGGGACACATCCCAGCCTTGTGTGGAAGCACAAAGGAACCCCGGCGGCTGCAGTGCCACACGTGGGGGGGGGCGGGTCCAGTGGGGTTCTGGCCAGGCCGCTCTGACCCCTCCCCTGTCCCCCAGTGCTGAACAAGGACATCGCAGCCTGCCGCACGGCCACCATCACAGGTACGCTCAAGCGGCCATCGCTGTCTGAGGAGGAGAAGCTGAAGTTGGCCCACGCCAAAGTGCCGCCCCCCAACTTCAACAGCCTGCCGGCCAACGTGTCCAAGCTGCACACGCACGGCTCCCCCCGCTGCCCGGGTGGCCCCCTGCCCGACTTCCCCAACCACTCGCTGACCCTCAAGAAGAGCCGCATACCCAAGTCCTCCTTTGTGGGCGACGGGGACATCTTCAAGAAGCTGGACTCGGAGCTGAGCCGCGCCCAGGAGAAGGCCTTGGACACGAGCTATGTGATCCTGCCCACAGCCACGGCCACTCTGCGGCCCAAGCCCCAAGAGGAGCCCAAGTACAGCATCCACATCGACCAGATGCCCCAGACACGCCTCATCCACCTCAACATGGCACCCGACGCCGGGCCCCCTGCCCGCAGCCCGCCTTCCCGCCAGCCCCCGGAGGCGCCCCCCACCCAGCCCCCACCGCCCCCACCTCCACCACCTCCCCAGCAGCCTCTACCCCCACCGCCCACCCTGGAGCCAGCACCCCCCAGCCTGGGGGAGCCCAGGGAGCCCGCTGCCCACCCGGGGCCCAGCACGGGGACTGGGACCAAGAATGAGAATGTCTCCACCTTGTCCGTGAGCTCCCTGGAGGTGAGGGCCGCCCGGGGTGGAGGGCCAGGGTCCCTAGCTGGCAAAGAAGGGGTGTAAGCCCCAGGCGCTTCAGGTTTGGGCTGGCAGCCAATGTCAGGGAGGCCAGCACCCCACCTCGCCAGCCCAGAGTCCCATCAGCCTGGCCTAGGACCAGGGTGTCCTTGTTCTGCCCAGAGGCGGTGACTGCTGCTGCTGCCCACACGCCCTCAACCCTGCTGGGCGCTCAGGGTGTGGTCCCCGAAGGGTAGTCTCACCCATTGCAAGGGGCTCAAGGACCCCGCCTGCGTTTGAACCTGCTGGGGCCAGCTCCTCCTTCCTGTAATTGGGTGGTTACTCTTCAGACTGACCTGAAACCTGGGGTTGACCCCCAAGCCCCGCTCAGCCTATAGGTTGTGGACTCAGAGACTGGAGGGGTGGGGGCACGGGGGTGCAGGGGTTCCTGCTACCCCACCTTCAGGCAAGGAGGGGGCCAGGACTTATGGTCGGGGAGATTTTAGGGAGGTGGTCACAAGTGTGCATGAACCCCTTCTCCCCACAGAGACGGAAATCGCGATATGCAGAACTGGACTTCGAGGTGGGTCCCCGGGTCCCTTCCCCCAAACACCTGGGACCAGGTGTGTTCCGAGCCTCTGGCCAGGCAGCTCAGGCTGGCCCAGCAGGCAAGGCGAGGCCTGGGGAGGAGGATCCTGCCCCGACCTGGGAGGCCTGGTCCCCAGGAGCCAACCCACAGGCAGGCAGAGG